>VZSZ01009856.1:394086-447069 GCA_013398815.1 Ibidorhyncha struthersii
ACAATTGTTCCGAAGGTTTGGGCAGGCAATCATCAAAAAAGCCCAATTAAGTCTCTGACGAACCGTCCGGGGTGAAGCAGGAGTGGAGGGAAGCCGCTGAGGGCAATCCATCTGAGAACCGCCCCCATGCATGGTGGCAGAGCCATCACCACTGCCCCGTCTCTGCCTGCATCTTCCCGCACTCCAAGATGATGGAGCAGCAACGCACTGTTTCTTCTTCTTTTCCAGCACGCAGCTGCATTGACCATATTTTACAGCTATTCCTGCCTTAACAGAAAGAGGGGATATTCAATGTCTCAGCATTTATTGTCATAAGCCTGCGATATGCTGCCCCTGGGCTTTTACAGGCCCAGCAGGACTATCAGGTGTGGGACTAGAGACCGGCCCGGCTCTCCCTGCAGCCGCCCTCCTAACTTGACACCAGAGGGTGAGGAAGAAAGGGGAGAGTGCAGCCCTCATAAAGACAGCTGATGGTAAAGGGGCCTTCATGATTGTCTCCAAAAACTGGGCAACCAGCTGGACTGCCCTCCTGACACATCAGTGAGCACCCCGGAGCTGATGGACAGGGGGAGAAGTTGTGCTGAAAGTTCACAGCCTTCCAGGATATGAGCCCTCGTCTGGATTTTGATGGCCTCTCAGCGCAGCTTTGCCCAGGCGGGCTGCTCCCATTCTCAGCAGATTAACAGCCTCTGCATCCTCACCGTGGTTTAATGTACTATTTCTCTCCACGGAGCTCTTTACAGTTTTTCCTAGGTTGCTGTTAAATAAGGTCTCCAAGTCTAGCCTGCAACCTGCCCATGCAATCTGTGTCTGCATTTCCTGTTTTATTTCTTTACAGTTGACCCGGTATAACCAAAACCCAACTGCATTTCATTGCTTCGATGGCAAGATTCTTGCAATCCCGTGTCTTGCTCAGCATCCTGCCAGACAGGAAAGCCAGAGGGATTAATTTTTGAGCAAAAGGAGAGAACCTAAACCTTTTTATTAGAGGATGCGGAGGACACTGACAGCACTACTCAAGAAAGTAAACCAGCTCAGAAGGGGAACCTTGTCAAGTAGATTTACAGTGGCTGCTAGGTTGTGCAAGGGCAAACTCAGCGAGAAGACCCTACTCTCTGTGAAGGAGCAGAGGAACTATGAAGGCTATGGGGAGGAGCACAGCAGAGAGGTGGTCGATCGGCACCCAGACCACTGTCTGGGACACGTGGGTGTGCAGGGATGGCTCTCCTTCCAGAAGGGTGGCAGGAGCACCCACCATCAGAGCATGCCTCCAGAGAGGGGGAAGGGGGCAGCTAAACCCTCTGCTAAACCCAGAGGGAGGCACTGCTGGAGACTCTCAGGCCCTCCTTGGCTTTCAGCATTTAGTACGTTTCACAAAGGGCTTCCTCAGCAGCTTAAAGAAGCAGATTGTTTTCTGGCATGTGACTTGCTTCAGGCTGATCTTATAGGAAAGCCCAGGCCTAGTGCCACTCCTGTTCTGTGTTCCTGCCAGGAGAAGTGGAATCTTCACCCACTGTCTGGTGTGCAGAGCTCTGGGGAGCTGAAATTAACTCATGATGTCCCCCTCCAGAGGCAAAGAGAGAGCTGAAAGGCACTAAAATTCAGTCCCACCATCTCCTTCTGCTATGGTTTGGGCAAGGTGACACAAGGATGCAACAGCTCACTGTGGAGCTGGACACGCAGACAGTTTTTTTGGTCTTTAGGTTGGGTGAAGGAGACAGAAATAATGATGTCATTTGCAAATTTCACTTTCCTACCGTGTAATAACCAGAGCAGCCTAACCCCTGACTTTTTCCTGCGTTCTCCCTGGAAACACAGTTTTCTGATATTCCTAGTGCCAGGCTCAACAAGGGAGGGAGGTGGCTTTGGCTCCCCGGCTTTCTTTGTGACATCTCAAGCCCCTTTTCAACTCTGCTTGGGGTCAAACAGCCTCCAGTTGCCATCTTACACATAGCCCTTCCCTCACAAAACCTCTCAGGGAGAGATGATGTGGCACTGGCGTGTACTGTGGCATTGGTGTTTGTAATCAACAGACCAGGATGGTCCGTGGCTCTGTTCACATTACCGTGTTCTAGGCTTTCTAATACAGATCAAAACAACTATCATACCCTGGGGCAAATTAAATGCCAGTGAGCCCTTTGCCTTCTTAAAATCTTTATTTTCTTAAGCTTAAGATGCCCAATACCTCAGCTGAAGTCATACCTGGCTTTTTTGCAGTCGGCTGCTTGGATATCCGAGGAAGGTAAGAAAGCAGATGCTGAAAAGACAGCTCAAATTAACATTAAAACTAGTCACATGGAAAAGTGCCTTTAAATACTGAATAAGACAGAGAAAAAAAAAGACTATCAAAGTCAGAGATACCCACAAAAGCTAAAAACATTCTTAGGACATGTGTGAGACTCCGCAAAACCCTGCAGGTCAGCAGTCCACCACTCTAACATGACTTCTCTGCCGTCCACCCAATCAAGTCAACCCCTTTGCTGGAGGTGAATCCACCTGAAAAATTAAAGCTGGGGACAAGTAGAGTGGCTGAGGTCCCCAAAAGCAAAACATTTCCAAGTAGAATCTCCAAGACCTCACCCAAGTGCTCGCATCTTTGTTGCCCGTGGGCTTGTTACTATTGTTGTTCATGTGATGTGGCTTTCTGTCTCACCTGTGGTCTTCTAACCCTACTTCTACCACTTCTCAATGTCATCTTCCACTTTTTGGAGGAGAAATTGCCTGGGCTTTGTCCTTTTGGGAAGATAAAGGAGGGAAGTTGGCAAATTAAAGTGCATTAATGCAGGCTTCTCATTTTAGCATTTTTTTAAGACCAGTCCCAGTTCTTCCCTAAGTGTTTTGTTATTATTTAACACAGAAGAATGGAAATGAAGCCTCAGACCAGCTAGAATTCCTCCTCCTGCAAAAAGACCGTAGAAACCATCTGTAGGCTTCTAAAGACAGGTATTTTTCTCTGGTATCAAAGGCATCAGATCAGCCTTTTCTTTATTCCCAGGCCAAGTACAACTTCTATGTGTACAACCCTGGCTGAAGAAGCTTTTAAACACCTTGTTCTGCTCTAACATGACAGGAGATAACCTTTCTTTGCCACCTCCCAATCTCCACAACTCTCCAAGCTGTGGTGGGGAGTGGAGCAATACACCTACACTGAGTCTTTTAATAAGAAGGCTGTAAGTCAGGTTTCAGTGTACACTTCCCAAAAATCATATGGCTTCTGGGTGAGTCACATCAGCAACGTTACCCTTCCCTTTGCATTTGGACTCCTACGTACACTACAGTTTACTGCACAGCCAGGGTTCATTAGCAGAAGGCATCAACATCATGATCTTGGGTCACAAAGAATTAAATTGACAGGGTTTTTTAATTGTTACAATCATACTTCCTTGCACGGACTCTCTGTGGAGTGCATGAAGCATGCATTGAGTCTATTTGAGTGGTTTTGTGCTTCTTCCATGCCTAATTACCTCTGATGCCCCCTTGAAATGCTCTGTCTAAAAAGCTCTGGAAGCTCACTCGCCACTATCATTTTAAATAAAGATAACTACAAGCTTTGTTTTGTTCTTTTCTTCTCTTTACCTACCTTCCCAGTTCTCTCTTCTTTCTGAAGGAAAACAAGGTGGCAGCAGACAAAAATTCTGACTTCACTCACTCAACTAGGATATATGCAGTTTTACACAAACCATTCAAGGAATTACAGGGCCAATAGCAGCAATGTCATTAGGAAAAAACAGAATACTTTAATATCGTTTATTTATTTAATAGCAGATTGCACCTTTATGTCAGTTGCATCAAGACTATTTTTTCTTTTTTTTAGAAAGTCCTGGTTTCATTCTCAGGGGTAATAATGCGCTGCATATAAAACATGAGCCTATTTGGAGTTACAACATTTGCCAGTTGAGGGTTGAAGAGGGGAGGGCCCCAAGACTGCAGTTACTGAAACACACACGCCTGAGTGGGAGTCGAGTGGGTATTCTTTACTGAGAACATGTCAACCGAGAGAGGGAGCAGCAGAAATGAAATGAGATATGAAGCAGGAGTACAAGACAGAAAGCGGTACGCCTCTTCAGCTTGGGCTTCAAGTGTTAGCTCAGTCTGTGTATAAAGGGATGATGTACGATCTGCTGCAAGATTTATCATTTCTTAGAAGGTCTCTTCTTTCTTTCCTGGACTAGAATACTGCGAAAGTACTAATGTCATACGTTAACGTCCTGGTAATAAAATCTGAAGATTTTTCAACAAAGACTCAGGTAACAGCAAAGGCTTGAGTAATTCATATTCAAAAATATTTAATTTTCAGATGTTCATTATATGTGTTAAATTCTTGGTTACAGCAAAAATATTGTAACATACAGCATCACAGTGACATATAATCAAGCCATAACAGTGCAGTTTCTTACAACTGTGTAAACAAAAAGAAGTATTTCTGTAATGGCACTCTTCATGAACCAAATTCTGGCATACAGAATCTCAGCAGAAGTAAAAAGAAACATTTATAAAGAAAAGAAAATGCCAAAATGAAGCAGAATTGAAGCATTCTCTTTTTCATAAGAGAAAAAAGTGTCCTCAGAATTTTTGCTTGCTTGCATTTAAGGAAATTCAATCTGAATTTTTTCAAGGCATCAACCCAGCATGTGAAATACTTTTACTATTATTGAATGATATGAACAAAGAATAAATGTCTCTTAATTATGACCATGTGAATAGCTCCTACTGTGACATTATTAAAGGAGACGAGATGATTTGGGAATGTTATTGTCTGTATAGCATGACACCTAAGAAGTAAAAAAAAGTTACTGATAAATAAAATCCAATGTGCTCCATCAAAGACACTTTTTTTTGTGCATAAATATCTAAGAGAAAAAGTACTATCTCACTTTCCTGTAACAGAAGTAAACAATTTGATTATAAAACAATGTACATACTGTAAACTGTAAGATGGGGTTCGAACTTGAAATACACTCATCTGAAATAGATTTTAAATATTAGCACCTAAAATGTAACGCTGGGATTTAAACAATTTTAGTAGCTTTCACAACATGCATTAGTTATGGCTTGCTTGACGTATACAATTTTGCCAGCAACGTTTTAGTGTTCCATGAGATCCTCTTAATAAAAGCACATAGGTCTGAATGCCACTACATTTTACACGTGTACCTGTCATATGGGAAGTTTTGCATATGTTCCATCTGCAGAGAGCAGGCCCCACAGTAGCAGGAGGTATAGATAGAGCAAAGAAGTTACAGTTATTAAAAACTACTGGAAAACCGGGAGTACGTGGTATAATCACAAGCTGGTATCTTCAGTTTACAGAAAGCTATAAATTTGCTTGTTTAAAAAAAGACATCCAACATGTGCTTACTCACATGCTGACATAGAGTTCATGCAACTATTAAAAAAAGAAAAACCTTGTAAATTTTACCCTTCAGAAATGCTGCATATACTTCATCCTCAAATAAACTGAAGCCCCCTCAGAAACAACAGGGACCTAATGTGCAGATCGACTCAGGCAACATGTAATTGCTTCCTCTGTAATGAGAAGTGAACAGCAGTATCGAACAGGAAATTTCAGTGAATCGTACTTCATTTCAAACACTGTTCAGTCCAAATACAGGTTCACTTGTCATTAAGCAATAAGACTACCTTTATATATAAAAAAAAGAAGTTATTTTCTTGGAGGAAGGACATTTTCTTCATAATAGCCTGGATTTACTACATTTCCAGCTGGATCATATCTAGCCACCACAAACGTAGAGCCATCACTAGCAGATGCTTTTCCAACTCCCATCTTTTTTGTGTTCTTCCAAACCATTGCTGTGAAGTGACCTGAAGAAAGGGAGATAAAAATATGCATTCATTTTAGGTACTAAACCCATAACATTCCCTCTAACACGTGGGAGGGCAGGGGGGAAGAAAGAACAATACAAAACTGTTTCTTTCTTTAACAGGAGAACAAACTCAGGACATGAAAAGAAAACCACATCTAGCCCTTCATCTTGAAAAAGCCTGATCTGATCTGGTTCCATGCTACTGTTCCCATTTCCATGTCCTATATCCAAATAAGAATACCAAGAAAGAGAGTCCCGAAGAAGTAGTTGGATGAATAACCGATACAAAATTCGACAAAGACATCATGGTCTTTACACCCTGCAGTCTGAATAGCAGTTCGGAGAGCGACTATTATTCATTTGCTTTGACCACCTCATACTCCCCCGTGTGTCTGCATGTGCAACTGTTCAAAATAACAGTGGTTTTGTGGCTGCTTCTGCCTAGTTGTTACAGCCACCCCTGCACTGTGCCACTCTGTCAGTTGTTCCCTCTATGCATAGACAAACCCCACGGGAGAAAAATAATGGTTTTCTTCATCTGAAACAAGCTCAGGTGTGTCTCTCGCTCAAACGTTATTCAAGGAACAATGTTCTGACGTTCATTCAACACCAGATTGTCAGTATGCAGTCAACGGCCTGTGGCTGATCTCCGAATTATATCTGAAGTGATATAAGACTTATCACTTATCTGTGATAAGAGTCATATAACTTGCTAGAGAACACACGTTAATGTAAACAACAACATGGTACATTTAGTAAGACACCTATATGATTCCAATTTAGTATTTTCTACAAATTAATTTGTCTTCAAAATAAGTTGCTTTTCAAAAACTTAAGAATCAGAGGAAAACTATAATATTAAATAACCCCACAAATTTTGCTTACTTCCTCATTTATCAGTTTCCTTTTACCCTTTTGTCAGTTCCTAACATAAAAAAAAATGGGGAAATTCTAATATTTTTTCCCTCTTTTTTTTTCTAAGAATTAAAGGAAGTTTTTTTAAAAAATACTAAAACTAGTTGGCTAGCCAATTTCTTAAAATAAAAACTGTGTTGTTGAAGAAACAGTGCCCAGTCTGAACTTACCTGTCCCAGAAGAAAACCCTGGGTTTTGAAAGCTGTAATTTTTTATTTCACTGTACCATCTGTCAGCCACGTCCTTTCCTGAAAGACAAAAGAAATCTGCTGTGGAATCACGACATAAACACGGAAGCATAGCTCACTTACAGCCTGGCCAGCAAGATCTTCTGTTAATAGCCGGAAAGAACTTCCAGAAACATGGAGAAACAGTCTTTTTACTAAAAAGAAGTTTTGAAATGTAGGTTGCGTGGTAGTACATGTAACTTACCAAGTATTTATTGTTTTGCCATAGTTGTTGCTACTCAGTCACTAATTAGTCCCATGCTTTTTGTTAAGCATCTCATGCCATCAGTGCCATCAATGACTTGAGTTCTGCTCGACGCAAACACAGTCCATCAGTTCCCCCACCGGCGTGCCAGGGACTGCGTGGCCAGCTCAAAGCCTGGGCAGGTGACCCACGAAACAGCTGTAGAACCAGGTAGAGTTCATCCCCTTCAGGGAAGATGTCTGCAGCAAGGTGCTCGCCTGGTAGGACAGAGCTGATGAAGAGCGCTATACTATCACCAACAGATCAGGAAAAAGGACCACCCACCAATTCTTGCCTGCGGTTAAAACTTTACAACGTTGAAGTCAGCAAAAACTTTGGACAAGAGAGGTCTGTGTGGCACAGCACTTGGATTGAGATGGGGCAGAAATCCCTCTAGAAATTTTCTGGCAATTTCACACATTGACTTTACATTTTTTTTCTGCCCACAACCTTCTGTAACTTTCAGTCCGGAAGGTAGTAAAGACACATCTCCGGCACCTTGGATGAGTGCTCCTGTCACTGGGCTTCTACATACAGTTTTCACCAGCTCCTGCCTCTTAGAAAGTGTTTGTAAAAACTTAAGTGAGCCTGTTGTCCCAAATCTGGGGTCTTTATCTGGTGTGCAAGCCAATAACACACAGAGCAGAGGTATTTCTAAGTTTATTCCATTAATGCGCAGAAATGGGGTGCTCGTCCCAAAACAGGAGCACACCTTAATTCCAAAAATCTCTACTTTTATACATTGATTATTACATATTCAAACAGTTAATAAATATTAATTGTTATTCCCTTCAACGATTGGTCAAGATTTCTTCGCTTCCCATGTAAATTACTGCACAGACTGTGTCTTCTTCCTCCATTGTTCTCTTTTGAGTAGGTGGTATCGTTTGGGTAGGTGGTCAATGAGTTGGTGGTCGTGATTTCCCCCTGCTGGAATTACCTTTTACCTACTTCTCCTCTGATCTTGGCAGTTCCAAGTGGTTTTCTCAGTTTGCTGACCAGGCTTACAGTTCATCACTCTCTTGACAGGAATACCCTGCTTATCAGCAATACGACCTTGTCTGGTGGTTAGTTCCTTAATTGAATCGTAGATTAATCATGTCTAGTTACTATTTCTCTATTTTAATCTTAGGTAAATAATTAAATAGGGTTGGGGCAGTACAGAGGACTTGAGCAGCAGCAGGTTTCCTTGGTTGCTTCAATTACATTTTGCATTTCATTTTCCTAGTTTATGTCAATTTTACTACAACAAGCCTTGATGGATTTTCTGGGCAAAGGGGCACAGGGACCTTTTCTACAGGGAGGACTCCCACCTGTGGATCCAGGTGTATGAAGATATCCCCTTACAGCTCCAGGCAAACCAAAGAAAAATGACACTTCTGAAATCGGCTAGTTTTCCGTATTCTCACCAGCACTTAATACTTCAAATTTGTGAGTGCATTTATTTTTAGTTGTTCTTACGTAGCATTTGAGCTATTGTGGATGTCCACTTTGAGGCACTCTAACTCAGTCAGACACCTCAATTATACATGCCCAGGAGCTGCTGCTGTGTGGAAGTCCTTGTGTCCAGCACTGGCTCATCTCATCAAAGGCTTTCACTGACCACAGCTGTATAAGGACTCCGGCTATGGCCAGTGATGTAGCACTGTATGCCTGTGGGTCTCTAAGGTTGATGTTTGCCAAAGAAATAATGCTTCTTTGTTTTCTGTTGAACAGTTAAGGAACCTGACAGAAAGGAGGAGATTCCGATAATTTGCACTGGATCCAGTGGAACAGGCAGCACAGAGGGCAGGAGCTCAGACGAGAACTCGCAGATGCTATGTACTCAAAAGTCAAATGTTACTTCTTTTCCATTACTGGTCATTAGGAAATTCTTGTGTCAAACACTGTGGGGGGAGAAGGGGGCAGGTTTTTCCCTGAGCTACATCAATAATGAAATTTCTGCTTAGCATTCCAGGAAGTATAACGCAAGGCCAGTTGATTTCATAGCAAGCTGCCAATGGTGTTAAGCCTACCGTCATGAAGAACGCTGGTCCCTGGTGGACTGTTGGCTGCAGATCAGCAATGACTCATGTTTTGCTATTTTGCAGCAAAAACTCTTAAACTTGCACTGTTCTAGAAGTCAGACCCTGCGTTAACTTCTTTAAACTTCAGTTGCTTATGAGGGCAGTCAGCTAAAAGGATGGCGTTGTTAGCCTGGCAAGCTGGCTGTCAGAGCTGCCACTGGAAAGAAAACATTGAATGAAATGCCATCTCTTGAGAGGTCTGTGAACTGAAAGTACTACGAACTTATCTGTGCCACACTGTTTGTTAGGAATGGTGCTCTCTCAGCAAAGTCACTTTACATTTTCTACATAAAAAGGTAGCAAAACCTCTCTTGTTCCCCAAAGTAAATGTTTCAGGAATAACACTAGGTTCCTTCCTTCTTTCCCCGCTCTCCCTGTGCCAAACAACAAACCCTATAGACCTGTTTTATGGCTCAAGCCTGTAACACAAATAAATATTTGTTCATTTGTTACTCACACTAAAGCTAAAATGAAGACTGAAAGAAGTGCAAAGAACAATCTTTGTGCAGTACAAGGGGATAAGAAAAAGCACGTAGTAAAAAAAAAAAAACAAACAAAAAAACCCCAAGCAAATCATCCTGTCCCACCCTAGACTTCAAAGCTATGAAGGATTTAGATGTGTTTGTGGCAAGCTGGATGGAATGAAAGTACAGAATGTGACTGCAGACATATCAGAACTTATGAAGCGCATGTATTTTATGTGTGCAAGTGCTTAAGTGACTACACTATGTAAGTAGTATTTTTACAGATGTAGGACTGCACTCCTGCTGCTACCAGCACTTCATTCCCTCTGTTAACATAGCAATGTGATAAAGCATAGTGAGTAGATCAAGAGAAAGTCATCCCCACTCTGCTCGCTGTAGCTCTACGAAGTGTACTGAGGCTCCATGTGACAAGAACTTAAAAGCTCCAAAATGGAAATATTGCAGTACACATGGAAGTTTTAACAAACACAGTTATCTCTTCATAATTTCTCTTCTTAATTTAAAGAATACCATCATGTGGAAATTTGGTAAGTCTTTAATTCAAGGGAAATGGCAATGGCATCAGGTAATACCTCGATCCTGTACATGAAAGACAATGAGCATAGTTAGGTAGCACAATCTATGATGTGTTAATTCCCAGCCCTCATGGATAAAAGCTTCCAAGTTGTGGCAGCCAGGCAGTGAAGGCCTGGAAGCTGATAGCTACGCTCCATTTTTCATGTGCAGGATCAGGTTATCATCATATGGCATTGCGGTCATCCTCCGTGAATTAAGAGTGATTGCATCCCAGGCTGTGAGAAATTAAAGACTGACTTGTTCCCAGCAAGAGAGAAGATGACCAAAGGACTAGGCAACTTTTGACAGTGTCTGTCTTGAAATCATGTTAAAGAAGTGTCCTGGAAGTGAAGGGAATGAATTGTATCTGTCATACGCCACTGGAGGTGGGGAGGGGTCCTATGTGGAAGTTATTACCACATGAGAAGACAAGTAGGTACCTAGTGGCGAAACACACTCTCTTTCCTCTGAAATACTTCTGATTCTTTGCCCCTTGGAGAGCAGTAAAAAATGCGATGGTGGGACATTGCACACCTGGGTGTGCTGATTGATGAGAAGCCCAACATGAGCCGACAATGTGCGATTGCAGCCCAGAATGCCAATCGTATCCTGGGCTGCATCAGAAGAAGTGTGGCCAGCAGGTCAAGGGAGGTGATTCTGCCCCTCTACTCCACTCTGATGACACCCCACCTGGAGTACTGCATCCAGCTCTGGAGCCCCCAACATAAGAAGGACATGGACTTGTTGAAGCAGGTCCAGAGGAGGGCCACAAAGATGATCCAAAGACTGGAGCACCTCTCCTATAAGGAAAGGCTGAGACAGTTGGGGTTGTTCAGCCTGGAGAAGAGAAGGCTCTGTGGAGACCTTATTGTGGCCTTCCAGTACCTAAAGGGGGCCTACAGGAGAGCTGGGGAAGGACTTTTTACAAGGGCATGTAGTGATAGGACGAGGGGTAGTGGCTTTAAACTGGAAGAGGGTAGGTTTAGATTAAACATTAGGAAGAAATTTTTCACTATGAGAGTTGTGAGGCACTAGAACAGGCTGCCCAGAGAAGTTGTGGATGCCCCATCCCTGGAGGTGCTCAAGGCCAGGCTGGATGGGGCTTTGAACAACCTCGTCTAGTGGGGGAGGTGGCCTTGCCCACGGCAGGGGGGTTGGACCTTGATGATCTTCAAGGTCCCTTCGAACCTAAAGCATT
The DNA here is from genome assembly GCA_013398815.1 of Ibidorhyncha struthersii. Taxonomy (NCBI): domain Eukaryota; kingdom Metazoa; phylum Chordata; class Aves; order Charadriiformes; family Charadriidae; genus Ibidorhyncha; species Ibidorhyncha struthersii. The sequence continues at coordinate 405,602 of VZSZ01009856.1, forward strand.
CTATGATTCTGTGATTCCATGACATAACCCAAACTAGTGTTGAAAGTGACAGCTGATACACAGAGGACTAAGGGAAAACTCTGTTTTGAGCCCAGTGACCCCCAGGCTTCCAAGGGCCTAGAGAAAACAACGCAAAAGAGAACTGCAGAGGGGTCAGCAGAACACTGAGCCTACCTCCTTTAGCAGCAACTTGCATCCTCAGACTCGCTGGTTCAGAGAACTGACCACAGTATTTCCATTTCAAATTATGACAGAAGAAGTGATGCAGTTATATTTGGCATCCATTTCCCTTACATTCGAATGTTTCATTGAAAACAACTCCCACTCCAAAAAGCTCCCCGAAAACAGGGGATGGTTATTGTTCAAAATGCATTTCAATCAGAAGAAAAGAACACAGAAAAGTAATTTCACTCCCACCCCTCTTTCCTGATTGTAGCAGAAACAATAGAAGTTTACTTCTATCAAAAAGCATACAGATCTGTCCTACAGTCAGTGCCGCAGCTTCTCTTCTGCTGCTCCCTGCGCGGAACCAATTAGTAGATTGCTATTTTTTTAAAAAATATGCTTCCTGTTTGCTTTGCTGTAAACCACATCCACAGTTTCAACACTTTCTCTATGGAAACATAGTTTGACTCCACCCTTCTCCTAGCGATAACCGACTGATGACCTGCTCGGTTAGACTTACTAGATGTTCATTTTGGAACTGGCTGAACCTTGCTCTAATGAGTTTCATCAGTACCATGACTCTCTGGACATATCTACATCGTACAAAAACTTGGTAAAACAATCCTTGAATCACTACACAAGTAAAGTTCTGCCCAAGACTAGGTCCAGAATCAGCATAGTGATTTTACTTTATTTACCCTAGCTAAAAGCTAGTAATGTGGCTGCACTGACTGTGGCTCCAGCTGCCTCATATGGTCAGAAGACTGACCATATGAGGTCAGTCCATACATAGGAGTAACTGTCCTGGTGTAAAGTTCTTCTGCTGATACTACTCTCTGAAGCAGAGAGATAAAAAGGGGTCATTGCATGTTAACAGGTGTCAGTACTCTTGCCTGGTCATGCCCAGCATCTCATCAGTTGTCCCGTTGTCTCATTAAATTTCCTTTCTAATTATTCTCCTGGGTGAGGAGCTCTGTTCTGTGTGGATGCGTGAGTGCCAAGGGTTGCAGGGACCTGGGTGCCTGCGGTGCCAGCAATGGGGCACCCACGCAGGTGTGAGTGTGTGAGCACTAGCGAAGCGCAAGCCGGAAGCTGGGATACCTGGCGAGCGGGTGAAGTGGTCTGGGACGAGTCGCTACAGGAGTGTATGGCCACCGCAGGGACAAGGGGAGTCCTGATCGCCGGCCAGGGAGCTGTGTGTGCGAGATGCGCTGTACCAGCAACTGCAGTGGAAATGCAGCCTCGGGTATTTGTACGTCTGGGTGCCAGCAATGGGGAGACTGGGATGCAGGGGCAGCTACTGGGCAGACTGAGTGTCTGAGCCCAGCTGCTGCAGCAATCCACACTGGAATTTTATGTCCATTACTGAAATATATATAAAATATATTATTTATATTTTTTTTAAAAAAATCCNAAAGGGGAACAGGATGAGGCCACTGGTGCCGTTCATTTGAATGTTGACTGTATCTGTCTGTGCTGATCTGTGTGGCCAGCGGCACATATATGCGTGTACGTGCTGTATATGTGTGTTTTTGTGTGCAAGCTTGAGAATACGCTCTCAGCCTCACTACTGGGGGCACAAAGCCCTGGGGGAGCAGCCCTACTACTGTATTTGGCTCCCCCTAACTTTTAATTTCTCTGGGCCCAGTCTCACTGTTTCTCCTGATACTAGAGAATCATTAAATCTTCAAGTAATCCCACTGAGTAAATACTGCTAAAAGCATTCTAATAAAATCACACAGGACATATTTCTGTGCAACGATGAGCAGCACCATGGCAATCTACTTAAAAATTAGGTACCCCAAACCTCAGCATTTTTCTAGCTTTTTTCCTTCCACCAGTCTGAGGGGAAATAAAGTAGAGGTAGACTTAAATCCGCCTCATACATAGAATACCTACCTAGATCGCAGTCATACTAGTGGTTTTAGGAGGTAATCCTCTACTTCCAGCATTACTCATGCAAGTCCTTATTTTATTATACTTTATTTTAGATAACAATTCTGTGTAAGCTTGGTGCTAGACAGCAAGAGATACATCAAGGCAGGCTCTCAGTCAGAGCATGCTCCTCCAGGACTTTGGTGGAGGGTGTCTGAGCTGCTCTGCCCACTAGTCCCGATCCGTAGGCAGACCCAGGTTCCTTCCAGAACAGATTTGGGTGACAACATACAGTGAGCTTCTCTTAGGAACTCTGTAGAGTTCACAAGCTGCAGTGTTTTTACAGGCAGCAGGGCACGTTCTTCACGACCCCACCAGCCGTCCCAACCAGAATTTAGTCATCCAGTGCTTGCCTTCAGCCTTCCGCCACATGAGAAATGAGACGAGGCATCCTGAGAAGCCTGACATACTACAGCTGCCAAGGCAGGCTGCGGTCTCTCGCATTAGTGGCAGATGACAGCTCACTTATTTGAACACAGACAAAGAGAAGTCTGCCACAGAGCAGTTCCTGCAGGACTGGAGGGAGGAAACAGCTGTCAACTATTTCTTGGATTACAGGGATAAACATATTTCCAGCGACAGCTTTAGGCTATGTAACTCTAAAATCCTGAATACAATTCAAGGTATTCTTGTACCAGGAGAGGGGGTGAAACTAGAAGGCTCTTATAGTTGAACTCTTAAATCTTCTCTGAAACAAGAAATACATCTCCTGGCATTATTACGGAACTCAGTAAGAGCCAAAATAAACAACAGCATCACTTTTTTAGAGAGAATACAGAGTATGCTGGAGGTTTATTGAGTTTTGCTTTATCTGGGAAAGAAACCATAAGACACTGCCTGCCTTTGTTAAGCCCTTGAATGGATGCCTTAATACAAATTTCAGCCTCATTGAGCAGGGTACAAATTAACTATCCAGAGGGTACTATATGAGAAAAAGAGGAAGAATGAACCGGCTCCACAGAGATGAGGACTATGGCCAGACGAGAGAATAACTTTCTTTGAAGAACTAGTTTTCTCATTCTGGTACTTAAAATGATCCTGCTACATAGGAAACGTAGAAGAGTTTTACAGAACAAAAGAGGATGTAGCTTAATTTTCTCAGCAAGACATTCAATCCTGTGGTTAAAAAAATAGCAACAAAATTGCTCAAATCTGGCAAGTTATGTATAGAAACAGTGCATTGAAGACAACAAACGACATCCAGAAAAAGACGGGCATTGTGTAATTTATGGAAGGATTTGTGTGTTTTGTTTCCAGCCCTCTAAATGGGAATTCTGTGACTTTAACCTCAGGGGAAGGAGCACAGACGATTAACACAAACAAGAAAGAAGTAAGCTCAGGCAGTGAGTCACAGCCACTATGCAAACTTTGCCGTACATCTGTGTTTTCCCATGCTGCTCTGAACCCTTGCCTCAGACTCTTGCAATGGACAGAATGCCAAATATGAGTAGATCACATTGTATTTTTCCACCCCGGGCTTCTTTTTCAACATGAAAAAGTACCCACTGGGGACCAGAGTTGGCACTTGCAGAGGAACTGAGCAGTGTCCCTGGGTCTAAAACTCACTGCCTAAAATTTCCAGCTCCTTCAAACAGGGCCTCCAGCCTGCAGAAATGAGCTTCGGTTTCCCTGAGGCTGTGCTGCGAATTCCAAGGGTAGATGAGAATAAAGAAAGCAAGTGGTCACTTTTAATACACCCCACCTGCTGTCTCAGCAGGCTAAGGCATGAGCCCTGCCCGCCGGAGGAGGCAGGAGCGAAGGGCCTGCAGAAGATCGTGCCGACTGAGGGCTCACTGCAGGTCGTCAGCCTGGCCAAAATTCAGCTTCTCAGGCATCCAAACCAAAGGCTGCCAGTTACGTGTTACGTTTATGACCAGAAAATATACGGAGCATTCTTCTCTTCAAAAATGAAGGCATGGAAAAGGGCTCAAAGCCTGTTTGCTGTCAGAGCAGGAGATGTCTAATGCATTAGCCTCTGTCACTTTAGTGTCATCCCCCCCGATTTTGCCCAGACAAACAGGAACTGCTGTGTAGCATGCACTGGCCATTTTTTCCACCTTCCTCACCACAGTTGGCCTGCAATCAGCCCTCTCTTTGGCTGAGACAAACTAAGGATAAAGGTGAAGTACGGGGCATCAATGGCTTCCTTCTCTCCACCCGTGGGCATACAAGTAGCATTCAAGACAGCTCCACAGCTGGGACATGCGGAGCAGCCCAGCTGCCAAGTCCTACCTCCAAAGGGACATAGCACACTACCACAGTCCCTTACCCTCTCCATGCCTACATGTGCTCCTTGCTCTCAGTACACACAGGTGACTACAAACCACCATCCTGTCCTCACAAAGCCTGGGCTGGGCTGGGCTGTGGTGGATGCGTTTCTGAAGCAGAGGCAACACCAGTACTCTCGCAACCAGATGCTCTGAGCCCAAAGTACATGAGACAAGCCATTTATTCAGTGTCTGAGAGACAAGAGAAGGCAGCTTACCTGGTTGGTCATAGGATGCCCATGCTAGGTTTTCTCCACATTTTCCATTAGCAGACTCGGAGCTGTGTTTGAGGACCCTCGTGGTAGCCAGTTCTTCTGCATACCTAGGAAAGGAATCCACACACTGAGTCATGGATCATAGCCATAGCAAGCAGAGAGGAGAAGGAGCAGGAAGAAAAGGAGGAGGTGCAAGCAAGGAATTTTGCTGTAAGATGACAGTTTAAGCCAAGTTACTCAGCTGCAAAGTCCTGAATCAGGGATGCTTTAAGCTTATGTAGATCTAAGAGTTAGGCAAAGGGAAGGCCTAGAGGCCATTTTCTTTGTCTTTCATAAGCAAGTGTGTCACTGCTAAGAAGGATCTAGAAGAAATCAAGGGGCAGATCTCCCCTCACCATGTTCTGCCCAGCACCTGGAAATCCACTGGCCATCCCTAGCTGCAGCTGCTGGGGGGAAAAGGAAGTACCTGCAGCAATTGCTACAGGTGTCACCTCCTGACATTTCTAGGCCCCTCATGGGAGTAACTCAAATGTTCTTGATGAGATGGAAACAAGAACAAAGTGAGGATTCAGTCAAAGCAAGTGTAAAAAAACCCTATATTTACAAATGAAAAGAAGTCAAATGCAAACCAAGACCAATGCGCCAGACAACAGTATGGAGGAGAAGGAGGTCACTCAGAAAATCTGAGGCAACAACTGTGTATACCAACATAGGGATAAGCAGCACTGTTTCTATAGAAGTTGACACGTGTGAGAGCGTGGGAGGTGTTTTATTGTCTTACAACAACAGGGTTAAGAAGAACATCGTGTATAAAACAATTATTCTCTTTATTCAACATTGGACAGACTTCAGTACAAAGACAGGGAAATTGGAAAGACCATTTGTTATTTCTCACGGCACGAGAAATAGGAGGCAACGCACAGCATGATCAGGTTCTAGATTTAAAAGTCGAGTAAGACAAAGCACCTTTTCCACACTGTGCAGCAGAAGGCATCGCCACAGGATGATGCAGACACGAAAGCGCATGTGCATTTGACAGAGCTAGACATATTTACAGTGTGTGTATATGGCAGCGGAATCTTCAGGGCTTATTAAGTGACAGCAACCAAAAAATGAGGATGCAACCTACTGCTTAGGAAAACCGTATTTTCCAGGAGAAATCTATAATTTCCGGGAGAAGATAATGGGGGAAGGATCACCACATTTGTTTTGTCCTTCTACTCCTTCCCTAATCATGAGTTACTGGCATCTGCCAGAGACAGGAAATTTGTCCAGTGGAACATTTTGGCCCAAGCTAGTACTTCAGTCATTGTGTTCTCATTCGCTTCTGTCCTAATCCTTCCACTAAAACAACAACAACAAAAAAGTATTTAGCTACCTCCATTAATTTAGAAATAATGAAAACTTGACAGTTGTCAGCCTGTTAGATCCTGAACTAGAGGAACTCTAGATGATTGTTCATGCCCTTTATCACTACAATCCTGTAATTTTTCTCTTCAAGGATTCCCACATCCTGAGCAAGAGGGAAGACTGGAACAAAGTACACATTGCACATGGACAAAGTTGGCGAGGATTTGAGACAAAGGGTGATAAATTCATTCTAGCTCAGGCAGTTGAAAGCATGAGATTTGCATCTGAGATCATCACTCTATGCTTCATTACAGTCGGAGATAAACAGACACCTGCTGAGGGTGACTCATCTCATGCTAAAGGAGATATCCAATAGTCAGTTCATCTAACCTGTCACAATTATTGGAACTGAAAATAGTAGGAAACAGACTATTTTCAACACAGATAAAGAAGCACAGAAAAGCACCCAGAGATACAACAATTATATACCAACAAAGATATCAGATATACCTAAAGAAAAGTTGAAGTTCTTTGAATTTAAGCTTATGCAAAATCTGTCTTGACAAATATGAGATTTCTCATATTTCATGTCTTTTATCCAGATCAAACCATTTCTGCTTCTTCCTATAAACAAGTCTCACCAGTCTCTGAACGTGTGTCTTTTAATTCTTACAAGTTAAGTTACAGACCACAACCCAACAAAGGTTTCCTATTGTTGCTCATCACAGTGGGGAAAGTCAGCTGAGACCAGAGAGGACTGTAAGGAATTCCAAAAGGATCTAAAAATAGCCAGCAAGGGCAATAGCATACTTAGAGATAAATGTGGAGCAATGCATATTTCACAGAATAATCTGAACTATTCATACAAGTTGACTTGTTCAAACCAACTGTAGCACTTTGGAGACACAAGTGTCATTGACAAGTCAATGAAATTTCTTCCTCGTTGTAAGGCATCATGTAAAACAGAAACAAAACAACCCTTTGAAGAACAGAAGGAAAACCCCAGCAGTTTACAAAGGTATGTGGATGAATCACTGGCATTCCATCTCTTAGAAACACTGTATCCAGTTATCATTGTGTCTCAAGAAAAAAAAGAAGTGAAAAAATAAAGACAGAATCAGCTTTTACTTGCTGCCAGAGGGCATGTCCACACACCACACACACGGTGCGTTGTACAGCACAACACCTGGTGGAGATCTCTGGTCTAGAGTGCAGGAGCTGGTGCATCTTTGTGATGGCACAGCACCATGCTGGGACAGTAAATCAGGTCCTGGAAAGGCTACAGCCCCTCTGGCTCCCAGCCAGCCAGCATGGGGAAATCTGCGCGGTTATGGTAGAAAGCATAACAGGAGATGAGATCTCATGTCTGCAGGGATAAAACTGGCCACTATTTAGCTATTACGGAAAGATATTTGTTTTCTGAATAGTTTAATCAGCATTTACTCGTTCAGGTATCTCCTTTGTACTGTGAGGATCAGCCTGAAAAAAATGAAGATTTTCAAATCTACTTTGAAAAGAGTTTCTGTAAAGGGAAAGGAAATAATCTGGTTGTCATGTCTACAGCAAAGAGGACAAGCAGTAATGGACTCAAATTTCTGTAAGGAAGAGTTAAATCACACAGCAGGAAGATGGATCCACTATACGTTAGACTGACAAGAAGTTGTGCAGTCTTCAGCACTGGAGAAGAGGTAAGATGTGGCCCTCCTGACACACTAGAGAACAATGTATACTGATTTTACTTTTGGGGCAGGGAGACAGACAATTTGATCTGAAATTACTTCCCTGTGATTCCTTTGATCTTAGACCAGCCATCACTTCCTACCATAAAAAACGTTATTTTCTCCACTGTTTCAGCAGCAGTGGATATTCTCCTGCAGATGACAATCCATTATCTGACAGAGGTGGTGGTGACGCATGTTTTAAGCAGCTACCCTCTGCAGAGGAGACACACCAGTGCAGACAGATGTAGCCCATGTCTGGAAAAGGGTGCAAGAAACAATACAATTGTGACCACAGAAGTGCCCATGTGACCAGCTGGTGCAATATGATGGAGAAAGAAGGGACAAAGAGAGTTGGGTAGGGAGACAAAAGAGTGGAGTCCCTCACTTTCCACCCAGTAAGTCTTCATTGAATATCAGCACGTCAAAAGGCAAATATTTTTGCAATATGCACAGTCAAACCTAATGGATAAAAGTGTCACAAATCTCATGAGAGAAAAGAAAGGACTGAACTCACTGTTGGGCTCCTCTGTTTAACTTCTTGCAGAGTTTTAATGGGGGGACTCCGTGTTTCTTCCTGTAGTCATTGTGTGCTTTCAAGACTTCTTCAGCAAATTGTTTGGAAGCTGAAATCACAACAAAAAAATCAGAAAGGTCTGTCAAACACAGACATCAGTGAAGACAGAAAAAGCATACCCTGTAGCTAAGATGCTGGTGCAGGCTGGACTGCATACAATCTTCATTACCTGGGAGCAGGATGGAACAAACCGTTAATGCCTTCCATCACAGAATTACAGAATGGTCAGGTTGGAAGGGACCTCTGGAGATCGTCTAGTCCAACCCCCCCACCAGAGCAGGGTCACCTACAACAGGTTGTACAGGACAGCGTCCAGGCGGGTTTTGAATGTCTCCAAAGTGGGAGACCCCACAACCTCTCTGGGCAGCCTGTTCCAGTGCTCCACTTCCCTCAAAGTAAAGAAGTTCCTCCTCATGTTAAGGTGGAACTTCCTGTGTTCAAGTTTGTGCCCATTACCTCTTGTTCTATCATTGGGCACCACTGAAAAAAGACTGTTCCCATCTACCTAGTACTCTCCCTTTAAGTAGTTATAAGTATTGATAAGATTCCCCCTCAGTCGTCTTTTCTCTAGACTAAAAAGACCCAAGTGTCTCAGCCTTTCCTCATAAAGATGATGTTCCAATCCCCTAACCATCTTAGTAGCCCTCTGCTGGACCCTCTTCAGCAGTTGTCCTTGGGAACAGTTCCCTGTCCTTCCCTCCCCTTGAACCGGGGAGCCCAGAACTGGACACAATACTCCAGATGCGGGCCTCAACAGGGCAGAGTAGAGGGGGAGGATGACCTCCCTCGACCTGCTGGCCACACTCTTTTTGATGCACCCCAGGATGCCATTGGTCCTCTTGGCCTCCAGGGCACATTGCTGGTTCATGGTCATTCTGTTGTCCACCAGGACTCCCAGGTCCCTTTCCACAGAGCTGCTCTCCAGCAGGTCAGCCCATAACCTGCACTGATGCATGGGGCTATTCCTCCCCAGGTGCAGGACCCTACACTTGCCCTTGTTGAACTTCATAAGGTTCCTCTCCACCCAACTCTCGAGCCTGTCCAGGTCACGCTGTATGGCGGCACAGCCTTCTGGCGTGTCAGCCAGCCCTTCCAGTTTTGTGTCATCAGCAAACTTGCTGATGGTACACTCTATCCCTTCATCCAGGTCATTGATGAATATATTGAACAGGACTGGACCCAGTACTGACCCAGGAACTAACTGTAAGAGACCCTCCCAGTGGGATGGTACAGACTCACTAAAGGTTGAAGAAAAAACATGAACCTTATTCCTTTCCTCAGTAGCAAGGTGATTAAAGATTAGTTTGACTGACTTTCATTTTAAGATTTCAGTGCACTGCATCACCATTGCAAAGTCTCAGACTAAGCGACAAATAGGTCCTTTGAGGAGATGCACTAAAAATGCAAATTATTCTCACTGTATGCAAGAATTTTCTGTATTAGTCAAGACACCACCTAAAGAAAACAAAGATACTAAAATGTTTAGAACTATGCAAGTACTTTGAAACACACCATTCTTTTTATTCATTATATAATACAAATCCATAGAAATCTCAAAATGCACCTTTATTTGGCTCAAGACAAATAATTGTTTGCAAGCAGCAAGTGGTAAGGAAAGAAATGGCTGCTGGGGATGATTTTTTCTTACTCTGTGCAGAGTGTATTTAGCAAATATTTGAATTCCAAAGTTACTGCGAAGCTTTAAAAGAGCTCATGTTGGTACCCTGGTAAACTTGGGACTTTCAGCAGCACAAGGCAGGGGAAAAGCAACAAGTCACAGTGCAATTCACTTTGATGGCAATTTCATGTTACTTCCTTTTATGACTTTGCTGATTTTTCACAAGATTCGGAGGAAAAAAAAAAAATCTCTGTCATTGGTCACCCTGTGGAATTTGCTGCTTTAACAGAAATTTGGAACCTGAAACAGGGTATTGGCACAGTTAGCTAGGTATGGATAGCATCTTCAAAACAGAAAGACAGCTTTCACTTTATTTTGCTGAAGCTTCTGAACAGGCCAAGACATCTTTGAGTATTTACTCCACTTTTACTATGACACAGGTTTCTGCATTTATTAATGATTCATCAGCTTCATTTCTGAATATCCTAATTACCACGACTACCATCATTTCCCTTGTAAGACACTTTTGAAACCCAAATAGACCTCATGACTAGAAAGTGTTTCCTGTTATTAACCTTAAATTTCTCAACTTCCTCTCACTACTCGATCCTAACAACTATAATCAATCATTTTCTCCTTTGTTAGTGTGTACACTATTCTGCTGTTTGTAATGATGCATTTTCCCACAGTAGAGCTGTCACTTTGCACATAGTGCTCTCGTGAATTTTTCCTAAGGTGATTACCCAACCCATGCTCATGCTTTAAGCTGTTCTCAGACCTCTCTCCAGTTTCCCCAACAGCTTTAGGAAAATATGGCATCCTAAGGTAATCACAATATCTAATACAGATAGGAAGCCATTAGCGTTTCATGCAGTATCTTAAACCTTTTGAACACAGTTGGCAGTTGGGTTGACCTTTTCCAGACCAAAGTGTCACTGTAGACAGATGTCTAATATATTCTCCATTAACGTGCTTTCAGGCTAGATTTTTTTGGTATAAAATTGTTGGCATGAGACAGCTAAGAATTCAGCAACAGGAACCCTGTTGAGTGAGATGAGATCTGCCCACCACCTTCCTCCTCTTGGGTTTTCCTTCGATTTTTTGTGTCACAAGTTACATATCATCAAACAAAACAGGCACCTCCACTCTGGTGCTTAAGCACCCACACACCCTTTTGCTAATGAACCTGTCCCATCACTCTTATTACCATTGCTCACAGCTCACTGATTCTATCAGGCCAGAGTCCTAAACTTCTCACCTGCTGCATCATGCGGGGTCATGACCTATTTCTAAGTCATCTATCACAAGTTACTGAGGAAAGCAAGCGTACAGCCAGTTCACTTAACTTCACCGATGTAGGGATCCGTGCTTCCAGCAGGGAAATTTTAAGAGAGCCTGCAAATCAAAGAAATTGAAATACATGGCTTTGGAAGTTGTACCACATACTCCAGGCTGCACTTTTTCTGCACAAGACCATCTTAAAGCTTGTGGCTCTTATCACCAAGACTTAATATCTCATCCACTCAGCATTAAACAGTAGATAAACAACCTGACCTGCAAGCATGAGGGTTTCTATTCAAATTATTTACTCTCAATGACAATAACAAATTCAAATTCTAAAAAAAAATGAAGTCGATTGAAATACAGACTTGGTCAATTGTCAGTCCATCCATTAACAGAAGTATTGCACCATCCAGTTCTGTACTAATATTCTGACTTTAAAAGACCAACAAAACACGGACAAAACTGAGTTTCTTCTAGCCATGGCAGGCACCGCTATGCTGTCCCTAGAGAACCTCCATCCTCCCCTTCCCTCAAAGGTGGCTGCTATAGAAACACTTATCTACCGTGACTCAAGCTCATGTGCTAACCGCCCCCCCTCTTCTGCGCATGCTGATGTGTGGAGAGGGACGCCCAACTGCCAAATCTATTTCAGATTTGTTTTGGAAGACATGTTAAGTTTTTCCATTTTACCAGTGTTCCATACGCTGAGAAGCCAGCCATTAAAAGTGAGAGTTAACAGGAGTTTTCAGGCTCCCACCCAAATGGGAACAGCTTCCCAAACAGCTTTGCAGACGTACTTTTTTCCCTTCATGTAGCCGGCTTAAACTGCTAGAAAAAATTATTTCCTACTGCCAGGAAGTTAGTTTTGGTCATGAATCATTACACAGATTAATAAGTAAAACAATTAAAGGTATTAGATATTGTTGCTTGCTTCTCATTATTCAATTATTTACCTCTATTTTAGATTCTTCTGGAACATTGGCTACGATAATGACTGCACACGACAACGAATTTTCAGGCTATAATGTGGTGCAGAGCACACCTTACAGTTGTTATGATTTTGGACTTTCAGTTTCATTGATCAGCTTTGTGTGACTGCAGAAAAGTGAGCAGAGGTATCCAGGTTGCCTTATCCCATCAGACTTTTTTTTCTGAGTATTCTATTTCTCCATTCTCTTAGTGTCTCTAAACAGTGCCAATCTATTCAGTCTTTCTCAAGTGAAGAGCTCTTCATACCTGAATCCTTCCTGCCTCTTCTTTGAACCCTGTCTTCTCCTGCTCTGTTCTTCCGTTAGTTTGGGTGTCAAAACAGAAGCAAGTTATCTGAACCTGCCTTCCAAAATACTAACTGCTCTGCATCGTCTTTGCAGCCGTCAACTGGACCTACTCCAATGGTCTTACAGAGCTGCAAGACGATGTGCAGAAAGAGTAACAGGAAAACATTCCACAAAAAGAAAAAAATATGAAAGCTCTCCACCCAACATCTACACAACAAAAATGCTGTGGGCCGCCCTTACGTCACCACTCAGGACACACAACATTATACCAGGCATACACCTGACTAGCAAAAAGGATGTACTTTTTTATGACTAAGTATCCACCCCAGTGATTCAAGAAAGAATCACAGTATCAGTTTCTAGAAGTATCATTGCCTTCTCAGTGTTCTCTGTCCTATGGTTTATGGACAAATCTTAACTGGCAATTTTGTACTTTCCATACATACTAATTATTTCTATTTAGCCTTCACATAGTTAACATATAATGCAATCGACAAGAAATGGACCTCATGTAGAATCCTACACAGAAGCGTACCATTACATTTGTCTCAATCCCTCTTTGAACCATGACGTAGGCCCCAACTCTTCACCCAATGTGTGCATTACAAGTAAGCGCAGATAGTGACCACACCTTTCAATTCTGCCTCAAAATAAGTAATTAGAAATGTGCTCGTATAATGGGAGCGCAACATATCTGAAGAAAGCTACAAAATACACTTCAAAGGACCCACCCTTTTGGAAAGAGGTAAACACAAAAATGTGATACCAACAGCCTTGGCAATGTGACTCATACTGCCCAGGACACTGCATGTTCCTTCCACACTCTTTCCTGCCCAGAAGAGAGAGAGGAACATTAGATACCCAGGCAGAAAGAAGCCAAGCGCCAGAATACATGGAGAGGCCACAAATGCAAAGTGGACAGAAAACACGTAAAAAGGTAACCGGGTACCTGTTTAAACACTGAGTATAGCTTTTCTTTAATACTGAAATCCCTTCGGTCTCCCTTGACTCTGCAGAATTGCTTTACCCTACTGTGACAGCAGCAACGGGGCGTGGAATGAGAACGCAGCAAATACAACTGTTAATATGCCCAACAGCTTTGTGAAAAAATTCATTGGAGGCATTAGGGAACTGCAAAGTAATTACATCAAGAAAACATTTACTGAAGATACCTCTGTTTCGACAAACTTCTCAAAGTATATAAACAGATTGGAAACAAACAAAATTCTGAGTAAAAGACATCCCAGCTTCTAACGACCACATTTTCATCTAGACCTTTCTAAGAGAACTGACATATTTATTATTAATATTTTTTAAATTATTTTATTAATAATCTTTATCCTCACATGAAATGTAATGCCCTGGAAACTAGCCCCAGCTGAATCTTTCACACCTGAGAATAATGTTCCTTCAATGGCGAAGTGATGGGTATTGAACTGATATGAGAAATGTTAAGAGGGCAGTTGTGCCTCTACTGCATTTTGACTCTGCACTTTGGTTTGAAGACATAAATACTCCAGAATGGGCTTATACTAGGTGGCCTCTGCAGTGCCACAGGGAGTGAATATTCCATGTTTCTTTCACCATGTATTCGACAGTAACATCTTCAAAGACTGGCCATTAATGCTATTCCTAAATACGTCATTTGTGAGCAGGGATCTGACGCTCCAATTCATGAATTGCTTCCAGCCATAAAAAACTGACTTCCTTCAGTGCTAAACTCCCCTGTACTCTTTAACAAAACTGGCTGATTGCTTGGAAACATAGAGAAGACATGAAATCACGTATACATCCTTGAGGGAAGGAAAGATAAAAGGATACTATATTTGGAAAGCCTTATATCCTGTGTGGGGTTTCTTTGTCTTCTTTTGCAACTTTGAACCAAGAATTCAATAAAGGGGCAACATCTCCATCCCATACAATAGGCATTTGTGGGACATATCATAATCACTGGTAGACTATTTCCCTTCCAACCTGAATTATCCCATTACCCTACTAAAAGTTAGAAGAGAAAGTATTGCTTAAAGGCATGAAAGGAATCGGGGGTTATAATTAGACATGAGTTTGAATGGGAGTAGTTTCCTGGAACTTTCTTGTGGTTATCAGGCTGCTCAAAATAGCTTTCCCTTCAGCTCAGAGGAGAAGCTCAGGAAGGAGATTCTGTGTTTGGTTTTGCCCAAACTTTTCTTACACACCTGCTTATCGCTGGGGTGAGCTTTGGGACAACACTGAGTTGTTTGAGGTAATTGCATCCGATGGATAAACTTCCCACTCATTTTATTATCTGGGTTTCCTCTACAGCAAACCGGAGACTTAATAACCTTGCATTACTTGTGCCATATGACGTAACACACACTGTTTTCCCCCATATTCCATTTCAGGCATACTGCCTGAGAATATGAAGCCGCTGGTGTAATAATGTTTCAATGACATTAGTCATGTCACTATTTGATTGCAGATCCTATTCTTGCTGTAATAGACAGTGTTGATTACTTCCTCACTTAAGGCCTTTTATAAAGTGTTAGGCAATTGACTGCCCTGATTAAAAAGGAACACCTGGTAAACTGGAAACTGCATGGCTCTGAGAGGCAGCAGAGCCTTCTGTGATATAAGCATTTTAAAAAAAAAGCAACGCTAATCAGCAGTCTTGAGCACTGATAGAACCAAAATCTCACTTTCACTGAGGGCAGCGGTGAGGGGAGAAGTCCTTTGCTTGCAGCCTCTCTCTCCTCCAAACCATCAGATCAACAAGTCTGTCAACAAGTAGTTGCTATCTTGGAGTGGTTATCTTGCATAAGGTTGAAACTGACTGCTGATCATATCTAGAGAAGCCAATGTTGGCTTTGCAGGAGAGACTGCAAGAGTATTATTTTTATTACTATTTTGCCATGGAAGACAACTAAATATAGTAATCATACCACACACCCACACAGACAGTCTGGGCAGACAGTTAATGTGTAAGCTGTTAACCCTTTTAAAAAGGCTAAGGAGACCCTCTCATTAGTAAGGCCTTGTAGTCTTAAATCTAATTGCCACACAATTCCTAGGGTACATATACACTTCAAAATAAAAAGCCCCACGTAAACCCCATGTGGTAGAACTGACCACACTGCTCAGGAGAAAGTGAAGCAATCTTCTCAATTTCTTCTCTTCCTCCCACCCCAACATCATATCTGCTTAGAGTTTCTAATTACAGTAATTTATGAAGAAAATAAAGTGCAATTGTATTCACTAATGAGTAACACCAGAAATCAGAACTTCCCTACTACCAAATCTGAGCTTCAGCTATTAGGTTGTGATTCTACGTTGTAACAATGTTTGCCGGACAGCAACACGATACTACACTCTTCAGCAAGTAACAACTCTTCTAAGCCTTCTGTTAGTCATTTGCATGTCTAACGAGTAATTTTTTGCTGGTCACTTATCTGTATTTTGAATGCTGCACATTCTTGTGCTCTGTGGACGGGCAGCAATACAGAGAACCTTGTTGGTAACCAGTGCCAAGTTCATTTTACAAAGCACCGTTCGCTGTCTGGTGCCAACCAGTGTCTTTGCAAAGTGAAGAATTTTGCAAAGAAGAAGAAGAACCGAAGAAAGGTAGAAGAACTAGCCCAGTTCTCCTGGGATATGCTCTGCCATTTTATACCTCTACCATTTATGTTCCACCATTGCTTGGGGTAGTCATACCTGAACTAGCTTTCATCTCATTAGCTCCAATACTTCACCACCTTGCTTTCTGTCAAGGACATCCAAGCTATCTGGGGCAATGCTCAAAGTATGTTTATTTATGCACCTCCCTGAGGCATGGAAATACAGCCATGCACATTTCTTCTGATCACTGACGTGTAAACTCACCTATCCAGTAGCCCAGACCAGGCAGGAGACACAGGAAGCTTTCTTTACCCATATTTACTATCAATTACGTCATCTCATTCTCATCTTCCTGTGCAACAGGCTAAACCCCAGTTCTCATAATCCAAAATCTTGAAAAACGTGGTCTTTATTTCATAGAATCAGGGAATGGTTTGGGTTGAAGGGACCTTTAAACGTCATCCAGTCCAACCTCCCTGCAATGAACAGGGACATCTTCAACTAGATCAGGTTGCTCAGAGCCCCATCAAGCCTGACTTTGAACGTTTCCAGTGATGGGGCATCTACAACCTCTCTGGGCAACCTGGTCCAGTGTTTCACCACCCTCATCATAAAAAATTTCTTCCTTATATCCAGTCTGAATATAATATATTCAAAGGATCAAATAGGCATATTGCCCCTACACCACCCCCTGGAAGGTAAAATTCCACCTAAATCCCAAAATCATTAAACTTCTTGATTTCAATGTTCCTTCTGCAGCTCCTGTTGCTTACAAACTGGCCCAGTGCTTGGGAGCCAAAGAAAAAAAGAGACTGGAGTATACACAAGGAATGTACATGCATGCCCACGCCCAGGGACTGCGGTTCCTTTGCATATCTCCAGAAAGCCAGTGCCACACCTACAACATTGTGTCATGGACACCTCCTCCTGTGACCTGCCATGGGGACAGTTCAGGGGAATATCCTACTTATGGTCTGAATCCTACAGTGGAGCTGTAGAAGCTACAGAAGAACTATCAAAGTTTGAACATCAGGAAACACTTTTTCATTGTTAGGGTGGCAGAGCACTGGCACAGTTTGCCCAGAGAAGTTGTGGAGTCTCCATCCTTGGAGATATTCAGAAGCCATCTGGACACAGTCCTGGGCAACCAGCTCTAGGTGGCCCTGCCTGAGCAGGGGTGTTGGACTAGATGATGCCTAGAGGTCCCTTCCCAACTCAACCATTCTGTGATTCTAAGCTGAGAGGTCTGTTTTAATAATAGGTCTTCATAAGGGAAAATTCAATAACAGGTTATACTCTACCACAGTTCACCCCAAATCACTTTTTGAGGATCACTTATTAAGTGCCCAACACATGCCAATGGCCCACAGAATTTACAAGTGTGACAAACAAACACATAGGGTATAATTAAGCACATATTCAATAAATTCTTAACATCTGACTATCACAAACCATCATCAGAGCTGTTTCATGGAAAACAGTCCCTCTGTCCCCCATATTTACAACAGGGCATGGAGACTTCACCAACACATGCGACCACATTCTAGCTTTGTGACACACAGGTGTGTATTTGGGGACAGCTCTCGCAGTCTAAGTTAGAAGATGGCTCCCAAACACCGCACCTACAATGGTGGCATAGCAAAGCTTGGGAAGGACAGTTAACTTACCATGTCACCATGTCATGCAGCACTGCAATGATCACACTTAAAGCTGAGACCAGGCATGATTTCTGTTCAAAGCAGAGATTCACTCTAGTAAGTCAGTTCAGTCAGCACTGAATGATATTAAATAATGTTTGTGGTGGCCTTAAACAGGCCCATATCATCTTTTTCCACAATACCCCAGAATACTGCCATCTCCTCATACCTTTTTGTACGGTAGCCAGTTCTGGACCAGAGCTGTTGGCCACCTGCCTGGCCTCACCTCGCTCCCCTCTGCAGGCCCACCCAGCCCAGCTCTGGCAGAGCTGCTATTCAGACCTTCAAAGACTGGCCAGAACTTGCTTACATCTGCCTGTAAAAACATAACCTAGATATGCTCCAGCTAATCTTTCAGAGAAAAACGCGGCCCCTACCAAAACAGCGATCTGAAATAGCCTTCTGGTCTGTTGAGATATGTAATAAACAACAAAGCAGCTAGAATCAAGAGACTCATTTTCTCATATGTTTTGTTCTGCACATAGAGCAGCAGCTAAGGCAAATTCAAATCTAGACAAGACAGATACTGAAAACTGCAGTGATAGAAAACTAAGGGTTTGAATGTTTTCACTGAATTCCAGTAATAAAAGCTTTCTTCCTGCCTTCTTTTTATTTATTTTCACGAAGATTCCTTGGAAGATTCAGAAAGGAGAGCTGATGGTTTTTGACATGCAGCTCTACGGCATGGGAAACCTTGGTAGGCATCTTAGTTACTGAAGGCCATCACATTCCATCTTATTCTTTGTGAGCCCTTCATACTTGTTTTGGTATTTATCTGCCTTGAGCACGAGGAGCTAAGGCTACTAATCTCCCAGTCAACAGGAGTAACCACTATTGTGCAGGATGGCTGCTGCATTCTCCTCCTCTCCCCCGCCGAAACACTCATGGTTCAACAGACAGATAAAAATTGGGCCCAGAATACTGTTTGCCAAAGCCTGATGACATCCCGGCAGATTTTCTCTATTTGCCATGTATTGAACTTGAACTAAGTAATCAGTGTCTTCTACACACTAAAATTGGAGAAATGTGGGGGTTTTAATTGAATTAACTTGATGTTTGAAAGGCCCTTTTCCCACCACGCCTCCAGTTCAGTTCTGGTGCAAGGAGAAACAGCCAATAACTTGTATTAACGGTTAGTTCTGCAAATGCCCTGCTCTTACCAAACACGAATGCTCAGTTGCTCGCAGTTTAGACTCATTAATTTCCTCTCTCCCCACCAGTCCTGTACAACGAGCCAGCACGAAATGAATTGTCATTTTGGCGGCTTGTGAGTATCCCATTTCTCAGAAAGGAAACAGGCCACTTCTCTAGTATGCTTGTACTTTTGTTAAGACCTGCTACGGCTGTCTCCTACCAAGATCTTGAAGTACAAATTTGCACTTCAGATCAGCTGAAGACCTAACTAGCTCTGCAGAAAACACGACAGTCCTTTTTACTGTGCTCCAAAGGTGCATCTTAAGAGTTAAAACCAGCACATGCTTCTCAGGAAGATTAAAAACAGCACGGAAAACTGCACCGAGTTTGGTTTCTGTCTCTTTTCTTTTTGTCAAAGCCCTTTCTCGACCTTTATTTTTGTACTGACTCAACAAGCAGCACAGTGGGTAACTCCCTGCTCTTTCTCCGGAGTCCCACCCACATTTGCAGAAGGGGAAAAAAAGAAAAGGAAAAGAAAAGAAAACACAACACTGTAAAAATATAGCCAATATTTACTGAGCCTGTCCTTGTCTTTGCCTGATAGCATCTGCACCCACTAGCCAGAAGTCACAGGGCGATTCCCCTGCTGTCACCCCCGCCTGGTTTTTAGGCAGCGAGCGGGGTGAGCTCCCTTCCCCCACCAGGCAGGGCCGGAGGGAAAGCGGAAGAAATGAGACTTTTAGCATCCTTTTTCTGCCGCCATCCAAGCCTTTTCGGAGACACCCAGCCCGCAGCAGAAACCCCCAGTGCTCCGGAGCGGAGGAGTGGAGCTGGCAGCCAGCTGCTTCCCCCAGCATCTCCCGCAGCTGCCGGCACGGATATCCCCTCTGGGGCGAGGGCTGCCCACAGCTGCAGGGGGTCAGAGCCCAGCCGAAACACGGCTGGCTGAGCAACAAGGCACCAAAGAGCAGCCAGCTCACCCTCGCCTCATTTCCTGCAGAAAATACTTACGCCAGTCTATTTTGGTTCAGGCTCTGTGGGGAGGGGAGCCTGCACCACCCGCTCATCCAACTGCTGTCCGAAAACAGAAGCCCAGGGGGAAGGCAGAGGGGTCCCCGTGTTTGGCTTAAGTATTTGCAGGTGTTACGGCCATGGGAGGCGTTTTTCTAAATCTGAGGAGGGAGTTTCAGTACTAATTTGGTTTCAGCAGCCTGCAGCTTCCAAGGGAGAAAGCTGAGTCAGAGGTACCGATGTCTTCCAACACTCAGCTCTATTCCATGAAGCAAAACCAATGCTAAGTCTCTCGCTGTGATACTTGCAACGAACACTGCCTCAAATGCAATCCAACAACTAGTAACAACAAGTTACTGGGGAGCTTTTATCAAAGAACTGAGATTTTCAACAGCAGGATTTCTTTGCCTGGGGATACTTAGGCCTCAAGATAAATTTAACAGAGACAAGAAGTTAAAGAAACTGCTCTGAAGATGTTTATTCTAAAATAGTGGCCCCACTTTGCATGAATTAAGGCATCCTTAAATTTACACCTTCAGGTAATCTCCGCCTTAATCCTTCTGACCCAGGAGAGGAGTGAGCACTCTGTTTCCAGGTCAGACAGATCCCAACCTGTTACATTTCCACACATCCAGCACAGAGAAACCTGCCTGCATCACGTCCTACAGCAGGAACAGGAGGTATTTTACACAAAACACAGAGGAAGCGGTACTCTCTAAAATAGCTGCTCTCGCCCATTCAAAGGCAAACCACGCTGAATGATCTCAGACAGGAATTTAAAGACTTCAATGCACTGGAAAGGGCAGATGGGATTTAGTCAATAAACCAATTGTCAGGACAGTATCCCAGTTTTATGATTCATCTAAAAATACTGCACGCGGCTCAAAGACAGTAACCTGGACCCAGTTTACCATTGATTTGAAAAGCATGACACCAGTGACAAAACATTTTTAACATGTACTTAGATCTCAAGGTCTATCTGTATAACTGCTTAGGGATGCAAACATTACCCAAGCCTTGGCAAAAGGACTTTCTGGTCTGTCATAGTTCCTAAGTGTGGAACGACCAACTGACATGCAGTAATAAATGTGCAGGAAATAACAAAGACAGTAATTGCCTTGTTACCGTATTAGCAATTTGCAAACAGCGAATGCGCATACATTAAGAGGAGATTTCATCATTTTGGGACCGGGAGGTGCACACACATTGGGCAAAATTACATTGCTAATGTAACGTGCAGCTGCTAGACTTATCTGGTATTCGTACTTTTTATGCTATTAGCCAGGAAGTGCTGAATTTGATACTTCTGAGCAACTGTTTAAATTGTTGTAAGGTTATTTACTAAACCTCAATCCACTTGAAATCCTATGCAGCTTCCAGGACACGGGGCCAAACCCACCGACTGGCAGCTATATGGTGCTTCACCCGGACTGGGTGTCATACCAGTAAGCCCTTTACAGTCACATTTGCAGACAGCTCTGATCTCATCTAGGATGCTGACCTTTAAAAAAAGAAAAAAGAAAAAAACCTCAACACACCCATGCTGAGCCCCCTTAAAGTGTTACCCGCATAAAGATTTTCCTCAAGTTTCTCTGGAAGAGGCCTATAGTTTTGAGTGAATCAAGTACTAGGTTTTGCTGAGCGCGTCCTATACACGCTGTTTACGCACAGGACAGACAGACAATATGCCGCCAGGCTCTGATTTGTCACAGAAATAACATCCTAACCACAAGAACAAAAACAACCCCCCCAGTTTCGCGGCTGTTTCAGAAGATTGGCAGATTTTCGCTCATGACTCTTAACAGGGCCAAGATGCAGAAAGCCCTGGGTACAAGCTTTCTCTTCTTAAGGTCTCCGGCTTCTTGGCAGCTTTGGAGGAGTCTCCCCCAGCCGAGACTGTCACAGCAGGGCACACAGACAGCCCATGGCAGTGGCGAAAGGACCAACAACGCAGCCAGCGGCAGGGAGAGGCTTCACAAATATCTGCACGGCTGGGGAGAGACTTAGGAGCTGAGCAAGGCTATCCTCAGTTAAACGGTAACCAAATCTTACATCTAAATCCTCCCACCAGGAGGGGTGATAAAAAGCTTCTCCTCCCTCAAAGCATCCTGCTGCCTATCTGCAAGGCAAGTAAGTTTTGTCAGACAACGAGACTTAAGATAATTTTAAAGCTATAGGGCTTATAATTATTTCATACTATCAGTTACATGTAAGCTGTATACAAAATGAAACTACCTCTGCATTGTGCAGGCTGGCGTGGTGGGTCGTTTTTCTTGCTTTTTTAACCTAACCCCGTGTCAGAGAGAAAGCTCCTCCCCGGCTGTTCCATGCACAAATGAAAGCAGCTTTCTCCGAGGAAAGCCACTAACGCTTCAGCGATGCTTTCCGAGCACAAACCCAGGCACGGATATTGTAAGAACACACAGCCAACTGCACGAAGGCATTTGCTCACCTGATTTTCCCATGATCAAGTGGTGTTGGTTTGGGGTTGGTTTTTGGTTTTTTTTTTTTTTAATTTCACCTGATGCCTCCTCTCTTCACGGAGTTTCGCTCCTAAGTGCCGGGGACGAAGCGTTGGCAATTTCAGCTCAACTTCTTCAGTCGCCTGCGACCGCTGCTGGAGAAAACTCAGCAGCATGAACCCGTTACCGCCCCTTCTTCAGCACTGGAGTAAGCCTGCCCACGCCTTATAAGGCATAGGGACACCGCTTTTTTTTTTCTTAAAAAGATTCTGTTTAGGGTCAGGAGCTATTTATCCTCCACAGTAACCAAGCAGCTCCAAAACACCATATGGCTTCACATACCAATTTAGCTTAGTAATCGGGGCTGTCTTCTGATAAGAGGGGGCTGTGGAAAGAAATTCTGCTGACAAATAATTCTGCTGCCACGACGGGCATAATCCATGAGGTCAAGTCATACAGCTAAATACTTGTTAAAGTTTTACCCAGTTATTGTATGTAAAGTTGAAACGGGCAAGTGATAAGGCAGTTCGAACTATAACTACGTTTTATGTCTAAAAAAAATCACTTACTGCACTGTTACAGCAGACTCTGTAGAAGGTATTTTTAAAATGCAGCATAAAATTTTGCAAGTTAAACAGGAACCGTGCTCACGGTGCATTTCTGTAAAAAGACTTGGATGTGCGTATGCATCATTTTATCTGTGCAAGCACATTGTGCCACTGTTATCTTCACGCTACATCGAAATACCTCAAGGTAATCTGGCAAATATTAACTACTATGGTGATCGCGATGCTTTGATTTAATTTCAGAAGTGCTGTATCTCTCCAAACAATCATTCAGTTACGTGTTTCCAACTTTCATCTTTTCATCATCACAAAAAAATCATCTGAGGTTAATGCTTCCCAATTTTTTACACCACCTTTCAAAATTTCAAGGTTATACTTGGTTTTGTGCCAAGTCCACTGGCTTAGCAGGTTCTAATTATCCTTTATCTACCTTTGGAGGCTGAGCTCCATGACGAGAAAAGAAAGGAAAACTCAGAAACAAAAATATGTTGGTTTTTGTTGGGGTTTTCCCTTTTTAAACAGGTAGCAGCAGCAGGTGGGGAAGACAACATCCCTTCACTAACACACTGCTCCTCCTGAGGTTGCTTCAGTGGCAAAGCTGAAACACCAGCCGAGGGGGTGTCACTATCTAATCACTGATGGGCTCATCACCCAGAAGAGGAAACCGCAGAGCGTGAGATCATGCTCATCTTCCCTTCGCTGGTAGCAAGGCTGGCAGCAGAGCAGGAGGAAGAGGTCAGAGAAGGTGCAGGAGGAAATGCCTTCCCACTCCCTCTGCCGTGAGAGTGGTGGCTGCTGGCTGAAGAGCAGGGTGGAGAGCTGGAGCTGGTACTATCAGAGCCCTTTATCTGGAGGCGAAAGCCACGGTTTTATTTGCCTGCAGGAGTGAACAAACCATGGGCCTAGCCTCTAAAAACGCTCTGCTAAACTTGAAATACTGGGTTGTACCACTCCTAGGACATACATCGGCGCTCAGCAATACCCTGTGCCACCCTGCGGCCGTGACAAGGAGTAGAAGGGAATTCAAATTTGCATAGCTGGGAGTCTCTGGTATTTGAAATGTTCATTTATATCCTCATAGTTGGTTGTTAAACTTTATACTGTTAATGTTTTAGATCTTTATAACATTCAGCTGCATTATAAAGTGTCATCCCCTTGGGACCTGGAGTGCTACTAAGGAAACAGTATCAAGATCTTCAAAAGTGACCAGAGACACCTGCATGTGATTTTCACAACATGCTGTGCAATCATAACTTGGAAAAGAGGGTTTCTATGATTTGGCAAAAATCCAGTGTTACCTACAGGAAAAAAATGGTGCTTTTTCTGATCAGAAAACACGGAAATCAAAATCACTGCTCAGGCATGAAATGTGAAAAGTATCAATACAAAGTAAATGCAATGACTCATCAGAGACTGGAAAGCAATGTAAGCTGAGATACACAAAAACAAAGAGGAAGCAGGGAGCTAGGCTTATTTAGCATTTTAACATCACCTGATGAAATTTCCACACTAACAAATATTGCTGATCTTATCAGATGGAAATTTGGAGGAAGTATGTACAACAATAATTAAGAATGTAATCAAGTCTTTGAAAATAATGAAAGCAATTGAATAAAAGCCACTGATGGGGAAATTTGCAAACTGTAAATCACTAATATCCTTTTACCAGTTTCAGGTAGTATCAAACATACTGGAATCTGAGTGGAAACAAATGGGATTTCCCATGTGCTTGATGACATATCACAGCACCTCCAACTGCATGCTTGTTTAATTACTGCACGATCCCTTTACATAAAGAAAATATTAGGAAGGCATTGGTATTATCCAATAGTGGGCACTGGAAAATATCATACAGGAATAGAAATGC
Source organism: Ibidorhyncha struthersii (assembly GCA_013398815.1). Taxonomy (NCBI): domain Eukaryota; kingdom Metazoa; phylum Chordata; class Aves; order Charadriiformes; family Charadriidae; genus Ibidorhyncha; species Ibidorhyncha struthersii. The sequence continues at coordinate 430,336 of VZSZ01009856.1, forward strand.
CCTGACACAATCAGACCTTGAGTGCAGCATTCTGCCTCCTATAGCAACACCTGCTAAACTTTTCTGGAAAAGATACAAAAAAATTACAATGTGGATTGACTCATTTTTAATTGATCCATCTTAATGCTAAAAGGCAAACAGAGTAAAAACAGCTGGCTAGAAAAAGTAACACTTAACTACTAAAGACTGGTGTGATAAATATTCTTTCTGGAAATGGGTTATAGAGCACATAAGAAGGAAAAATGCAATTTGAAAGGAAGTGCTTGAATCATAACAATCAGGGAGTTAGAGATTATTCATCTGCAGTAGAGCTATTATATCTGCATCCTGAAAATCTGTGGCTAAAATTTTGGTGTCGAATTGAATATGTGACATTCAGATGAAAAAACGGGTTCCTCCTTCTACCCTATCTTCCCTTTTCTCTCACCAAAGCAAATCCATTTCACCTATCTGCATCAACCCCTTCTCTTTACCTTGATGTGACTGACCCTAATGCTCGCAGTCTCATAACCTCCTCTGGTGCCACCATATGTAACCTCACATCCCTGCCCTGCTTTGCTTTCCTGTCTCCTCTGGAAGCTTCCTGCACCCCTTCTCACCAGTGGTTTTTTTTCACCGTCCCCCAACCTGCCCTGTGCGACCTGTTGTTTGCTTTGTGATCGGCCCTGGGTAGCCACAGGCACTCTTGGAGTGCCCAACAGACTGTCTCAGAGCACGTGGACCCAGCAAGGCCAGTGTGGTGGAACTGGCAGTGTGAATTTCCAGGCACAGATGGGATTGTTGTCTCACAAAGCTTAGTCTTCACAGCCACATGCCGACAGTCTCCATATAGGCTTTCCAGTAGCTTCCACCAGCCAGACATATATGGATAAATCTGTAGAAACTCAGGACTAAACAGATGTCTTTTTGACAGAGCAAGAAACCCCAGGTAGACCCCAGGTTTCCTGTTGTCTTCCCAGAGGTCTACCTGCACACAGCTGAGTACCTATCTCCACCGGACAAGGAACCCACCCAAGCAGGACTCTGCACCAGCTATGTGTCTGTTGAGAGGGCCCCAGTAGCACCGTGGATTTCAGCCTGCAGGTTTCTGCTCCAGCAGCAGTGCAAGTGCTGCCCACGCAGATCCCCAACTGCTTGCAGGCAGGTTCAGACACATTTACAAAGGCCTGAGATGAACCTTTTCACATGTGCATGCTCTGATGGGTCCAGTTGATGCAAATGCCTGTCATCATTAACGTTTGGAATCATTAATTCATTCCACCAAGTCGGTAAGCAAAACTAAATGTAACAAACCTGTTCCCCCCAGAGACTCTTAACAACTGAACCTAAGGACCAACAGCATTCATGTGAATATAAATAGATTATATATGAATAACATCATATAAGGTGACAAGAATCATGAGCGAATAATAAAATGATGCACTTGAATAATAAAATCAATGCAAGTAGAAAACTGCATATTGAGGTAAAAGGAAAACAAGGGCAAAAATGATGGTAGAATATTTGAGAATACTCCTCCTGTTCCAGTTTTGCCAGGCTTTGCTTGTGGGACCCAAACTGGTATTGCCATTTCACCTGTAAAGTAATCCAGGCAGGTCACAAAAATTTGACTTCAACACAGCTGAAGATGTTAATTTTTATTGCCGGAGCTCATATTAATGAACTTTCTAGTTTGATCATAACTCTCAGGTTCTGAAGAGACTGAAAAGAGCTGAGCTGAAAAGAGCAAGGATGCAAAGGCAAGGCTATTTTTGCTATTTCTCTTTTCTCAGTGCTGTGCTGTCACTGGGTGGCCACAGCCACAAAACCCTCACACAGAAAACTGTGTGACTCTCACTGCAGAGTAATCATTGACTTTAACTTCTTCCTACACAATGCAAGATAAAAGTAGCGTGTGATTAATCACCAAGAACAGTCTTACGGGCTGGATTCAAAGCAAAGGTTTTAAGGACAAAATGTGGGAATACCGTTGTCCAAAGGAGAGTGTGGCACAGGCACTGTCTTTCTCTCAAGGGGCCCAGCACCCTCCTCAGCTGACATTCTTCAGGCTCAGGCCTTGGCCATCTAAACGTCTGAGAGCACAAGGCACAAATCTCACCAGAGCAGCGCACTGAAATGCTCACTTCAGCCGCAGGATGTTTCTCAACGTTGACCAAACTACTGGGGCTCTAGCTTCACAAAAAGGACCTGAGAAAACCCCTTGGCATGGTTGCTGTCAACTAGGTCCACGCAGGAGCTTCCATAAGATGTGTCACTTCCCATCTCTGCGGATACTCAGGGTGCTTCCTCTGCACCCTGCCACGGAGGACGACGTGGAGCCCCTTTTGCTCTGCAAGGGGCAGGGGCCAGCTCAGCCTCATGGTACAGAGGGGTTAAGGTAAGGACAGGGAGGAGAGGGTACCCTGGAAGGACTTCTGGCACAAAAAAGGGATTTGAGGGCATTCCGAAAGAGAGAGTTTCTGTCAGTGCTACAAAGTGTTGCCTTTCTCCTCCAAGGCTGCGGTGGGCTGAGGAGCACCTGGTTCAAGGTGTTAGGACTCTCTGCTTCAGCACAGTATCTCGGGCTGAGGTTAAACACCATTTTTCCAGGACCATTGCTCTGTGGCGATGATAATAACATTCCAATGACAGCCCAGGTGAGCACAAATAACACACAGGAGTCAGATGACTAGGCCGGCTGCTCACCTCCAGTAGAGGTATATCCATACAATAAACACACTGACTCCACAGCATCTGCGGTTTTGCCTTTGCATGGCCCTGCAATCTGCCACTTGTTAATATCAGATCCACATATGCATAACCTTTGTTTTAGCAAAACCATCATCCTACTAACTGGAAGCACCTCCTGCTTAACAGACACATATTTAGCCATTACATTAAAATATCCTTGTATATGAACCACTTTATGAGTCAGAAAGTAAATTTGAGCAGTTACTCATGAGTGAGATCACACAATTCTGATAGGTCCTGAAAACATCAGTTTAAATGTTCAGAAGAAGACAGAAAAGCACATCTGATATTGGGAATAACTAAAGAAAAATCAAAGAAGGCAGCAGAGAATGGGATCGTGGTATTGTCTAAACCTCTGATTTGCTTGCACCTTGAATTACATGGGCAGTCCTGGTTTCCTCATCTCAAAAAGGATACAACAGAAGTGGAAAAAAGATCAGAGAAAGGTAACAAGGGCATGGAAGCTTCATACGCAAAACAACAGGGCATTGAGTAACCTGAGCTAGTGGAAGATCTCCCTGCCCATGGCAGGGGGGTTGGAACTAGATGGTCTTTAAGGTCTCTTCCAACCCAAACCATTCTATGACTCTTCAGCCAAGGGAAGAGATCATCGAAATTACAGACATTATTACAAGATGATGAGCAACACAGAAGGCTAATGACTGTTGATTGTGTCCTCCAATACAAGAGGATATAAAAGAAGCGTGTGGGAACAACATTAAAAAAATGGATGTGGGAAGCAGCAAAGAAGGTGCTTTGGCAAGGAGTTTTTATTTTTGTGCACATTGCCTCTTGTCCTACTGGTGGGCACAGCAGAGAAGCATCTGTCTCCCTCTGCTTCATCCCCTCCAGGCTGAACAGTTCCAGCTCTCTCAGCCTCTCCTCATAGGAGAAATTGTCCAGTCCTGTAGCTGTCTTTGTGGTCCTGCACTGGACTCACTCCAGTAGGTTCATAACTTTCTTGTACTGGTAAGCCCAGTACAGACTTACCAGTAAAGACTGAAGCACAGAAGGCATCGAGTACCTCGGCCTTTTCTGTGTCCTGTGTCACCAGACCCCCGCTGCATTCAGCTGTGGACCACATTTTCCCTGGTCTTCCCTGTGCTGTTTATGTACTTGTAGAAGCCTTTCCTGTTGCCCTTCACATCCCGCACCAGATTCAAGTCCAGGTCAGCCTAACCCTATCCTGCAGGGCCAAACAGCAGCTCTATCATCCCCTGGGTCACCTGCCCCTGCTTCCATCTCCTGTACACTGCCTTACTATCTCTGAGTTCAGTTAGAAGGTCTATGTCTGTCAGTCCTCCATCATCTCCTCCCCAGCAGTTTTCCTACCTTCAGGCTCTTTTCTTCACAATTCCCCTGCATGAATTTCATTTCCATATTAGTGACCCATTTAAGTCCTCAAGTATAAACTCCAGCACCATCACATCTGCATTCATAATGCAGCTTTGGTTCAGTCTTCGTACTCCTGAAGAGCACTGTTTACCACCCTGCGGCTATGCCTGTCTTAGCAAGTAGTTCAGCACAGCAGAGGCAGATTTGCGAGGAGAAACCCGATGTTCAAGCTAAATGTTTCATTGAGTTTCATCTTGACCTAAGACTCGCTCAAGGCCAGCAGCATGGAATGAATACCCAGCAGCAGCTGTAGCATGTCAGAGTAACTCCTGAAGCAAGTCTCTGGCTGTATTCGATCCAAAAAGAATCCATTTCACACCCAGAGACAGTTCCATGGTGCAAACTAATGAGTGCCAGAATGCTAACTGAGATGGGCACTGGAATATCATCAAGCCTGCTTTTGCTGATCTCCTTCTGTTGTTGATTCTGTGTCCTTCTTCTCATAATTTCATCCAACACACTTGGCCAAGTCTTGACTTATCTCACTGGTACCCGCAATGAGTTTGCAATGGCACTGCTCATCTCCCTTGTTAGCTAACATTATAGTTGATTTTCCTTAGGCAAGATTTCTCTGGCATTACTGCTTTGTGTTTTCCTTACTTTGACTACAGAAACACATTTAAATCCAGGAACAGTCAAGCTAATAAATCCAGAAAGAAAATACATTTTTTGTTCAATTATATTTTTTAGTACTTTTCCCCTCATTAAGTATTTTTTCCCTCAACAGTCTTTTTAACTGGATTTTACATGCAACAGGCACACTGCCAAAAAAATACCCAGCAACTACTGACACCAAGAACAAGGGCACTGCGTATCACTAGGAGTTGAATCATTGTATTGGAGCTGACAAAACGTTGCTGGAAGTAGGCATCTGAGCAGGACGCATAGCCCACAGACATTGAAGTGGCTATTCCCAACACCTAATTTTTTATTCTTCTTTCCCTCTACACTTCCAAAAAAATTGCAAAGCCCTCCTTGAAGAGGAAAGGGCTGATCAAAGAAGTGTGAGAAAACCAGATGCTAATTCCATAGGACAACTCGTGGAAAAAGGAGTCCACTACTCAGCTCAGTGAGGTGAAACCTTACAGCATTTTCCTTGCTTGCACATCTCCCTGGTGACACCACCAGGAGAAACAGGTTCCGCTGACACTCAGCTTTGCTTGCCTTCTCAGGGGGACTCCTGGGAGCAGAAGGGTGTCACCTCTCGCCCGTGTCTGGACATCAATGCTGGGGCTGGACTGTCTGGCTTGGCAGAACTGCTTTTTAGTTGAGCAGTCTAATGGTCTGGCTAACTCTACCTGCAAGTCCTACTGCTTTCATAAAAGTAATGGCGACTTGGTCCAGACTGTCCTTTCACAGTTCTTCCAGTACGGTCAAAGCCCCTCTTTGAAACTGTGTACTTGGACGTAGTGCACCCTGAGGCAAAATAGAAACTGTGAACAAACAACAAAATTGCATGTGTATGTCAGGTCTGTTGGGGATCTTCCTTCATACCTCCCAGTTCAGGGATTTTGCCCTCATCTGTTCAGACTGCTCAAAGCTCCATCACCACAAGTTTATGCTTTAGCATTTGCCCTGACTTATCTCCTGACTATGCTGTTTTCTGCCTCTTCCATTCCTGCACGAGACTCTTACCATTCCTTTGTTTCTTTTCTTTTTTTTGTATGAATCAATCTGAACCAACTTTTCTGCCAGTTTGCAGTTCTCTGCAAGCCTTTTAGACTGACTCACGTTCAGAGAAACATTTCAGATGGTTCTGTCATATTTAGTGCCAGCTCGCAGTTTTAAAGTCCTAGGAATGCATGAATTTCAGCTATTGCTTTTTCGTTTTTTTTTAAAGGTTGCTTTCTAGACCACTTGCTTGTAAAGAAAATCCTGACAGCCTCACCTGTAAGAAACAGATGGCAATTAATTTATTTTTAAATAATGTAGGCATCAAGCTATTCTCAAGAAACCTACTGTTTCTGAACAGTGGGAGATGATAAATCAAATGGGAAACATCTTTCTTTCGTTCTTCATTGATGCTCAGCAAGCGCCTTTCTCCGCCCCCCCTCCCCCCCCGCAAACTGTTCCGTTGTCTCTTCACTCAGAACTCTCTAAAGGAATCCTTGCTAACATTCATTTTCTTAGCTTAATCAGCTCATTCATGTACCTGTATTTTCACTATACTTTTTTTTTAAAGACTATTCAAGATCCTGTATAGATAGCACATTTGACTGAAAATGTATTTTATGACTACTTATGTAATTTCAATGTCTTTTTTTCTATTACTTAAACTGATAGTCCATCAAATAATGTACAGCCAATATTAGTTGACAAAAATTAAATGATGTTTTGAGTCTTTTATGTGGATTTTGGACAGGACACTTTTGTTTTCCTATCTTTTCATCTGGTATAATTCCAAAGGCATTATTTCAATTTTTCTTTTTCAAACTATGCATCTACAGGAGACTGCATTCTGTCTCACCAGCATTGCTCAGTACTGCCCAAGAGCAGTACCGTGTTTCCCTTTTTTCTTCGTGTTACTTAGCACTTCTAAGACATTGATCATCATGCATAATTTGACTACTACTTCTTCTGTTTTGCAAAATCCTAAAAATGACCAGCATTAAAAGTTTGCGAGTAGATACCCCCAAGCAAGAAGGCAAAGAAAATTCCCTAAATCTCCAAGATCAGCTGGAGCTGGAGCCTGTGCTACCAGCTTTAGGCTGTACTACCACCCATCGGCTTAAAGCAGAATCTACAAAAGCAGCAGTGGGTAAAGCCTTACTCAGCTGTTGCAGCACAGCCTGCCACAGCAACCTCGCTCCTACAAGGCTGTCAGTCCCAGCAGTCCTCATTCTTGATGGATTTAGTTGCAGTGGCTAGAGAGATTACTCACCCCCGTTAAGGAAAGAGTATCCTGTTTGACTGTAGCTAAATCCGACAGGGATTTCGGCTTTTCAAGGCAGGGCTTCTGTCGGGGCATATGCGATTTTCTTGGTAGCTGGTCCGAGACTAGAATTTTTTTCCTACAAAAACTGAGGGAGTTTAAAAGTCTCATCACTGAATTATTATTTTTTTTTTTTTTGTAAGGGAACCTTAAAACCTTACAATTTCCAAATATAAAGTTATCTTCATAGACATAGATACAAGCTATCTTGCTCTTCTTTCTCGTTCTGGAAGGTGTTTCACTCAGGGTAACGTTCTACAGGTCAAGATCTTAGTATTTGGGAACAGTTCCTGTGCAGGACAGAATCCAAATTAAGCTTGCTATACCCTTCTATAACTTCTTCAGGCTTTATAGCACCTGCACAAGCTTTGCTCAAGAGTGGAACAAAATGTGTAGGTCCAAAAATAATTAAATACAAGTATCAACCTTTATGCTCCTACTTCAGGCATAGCTTATTGTATTACCTAAATATTTAGGTAGGACAGATCACATTTATTTTTGTCCAAGAGCTTTGAAAAACATGGACCTCTACCATTCAGTCCATCCTGCATATCTTCTGAATTAAGCTTTTGTTATATATACATACATCTTACCGTAAACAGGTTATCTTTTAGTAAAGCCACAGCATTAGTTTCAATTAGACACTTGCCTAAAATGTACCTAACTGTAAAAATATAAAAACTTTTAGTGTTATCTCTGCTAGGACAACTTTAAAATTTTTGCTTTGTGTCACATTTTGTGTCACAGAAGAAAAGTAAGATCTGGGTGTGGACTCTTGTTGACAGTAAACTGTGGCTTATTTCATACACTCGATAACCAGCCTTTAGCAGCTCAGCTCATTAAATGCAATGTCTTGCTTTCCACCAGTTCTACCTGATGAGCTCTTCGTGTTAAAAACAGGTAATGTAGTGCTATCGTTCCTGGCTTCCTATCTTGGAACCCAAGCAAGAGCAGGAAGATAAATATTGTAAAAAGAAAAATACAAGTACAATTTTCTGGGTATATCAGTATCGGTATCAATGGATTCTGAGATCTAGATTTTATTTGCAGCAGGCAAAACCAGTAAACATTGAGCCTAATTCATAGTATAGTTATTACTGGTTTTACACTACTACAAGGTAACAATGGCAGACAGAATAAAGGAATATTCTGTGAGTCTTTCTTTACTGGGTATGACCACTTGGGATTTTTTTAATGCTATTCCTGCTTGCTGAGACTGACCATGAACAAGGAGACAGCCAAGGTAGTGCAATTTCAACAGCAAAGTACGTGTGTGGGTCTTACCAGTATTACGAGAACGCCTTAGTTTTATAATTTTTCTAACTATAGTTCACAGATGAACTCTCACCTTTCTATTCTGTATCGTGTATAAAAAAAGCCACAATTTATTTATTGACTGTACTTTTATAGCATTCCCTTAATAAATCTTCCATGTAATGTCCACTATTTTCAGTTATAAAAATATTTTGGAGCATTTAAAACATAGAACTACACTGGTTATAGGAATTGCATCGTTTTTGTGTGGTGTGCTTGGAAGATATCTTACATTTTCCATACAACTGTTTAACATAAATGCCCACTTCAGAATATGTGATTTTTTTCTCTTATTAATATGAACAAATCAGCTGCATAAGCTTGCCGATCATTATTATTTTAATATTTTAAACTATAACATGTTCAAATATAAGTGCACTTTTGTTCCATTCAGCAGAGGGCAAAGTTGTTATTTAAGCAGTTGATTCATTTAATTAGAGAGGTGTTCTAAAGTGACTTTAAAAATTTTTTGTAATGTGAGTATTAGTGTGTTTAAGAGTATTTGGCTGTGGCCTTATGTTGTTACACTAAGTTATAAGTATGTCCTTTCATTAGATTTTACTGAGGAGTGACAAGCCTTCAAGGATTATTTACGCATAAACAAAGGTATACCACCTGGAAATGCAACTGTTGCTGCAGTGGCACATCTAAATAGTGAAATATGTAGGTATTCATGAAAGCAAGGAGTATGGGGGCAAGGGGGAGTCCTTCAAAGTTAAATGTCTGGTCCTTTCTGTATGTTTGCATGTAATTATTTTTCTAGACTCTTATGTTAAAACTCAGGGAAGTTTTACATTAGAACTGCTTTTGGAGCCTACTAATTTTGACTTCACAATCTTTGTTTTAATTTTTACTAAACGTTGCTTCAGATACTGTTGAGAACCCGGTCCCTGCTGTTGTTGGGAGACGAGACAATACGGTTTTCAAAGCTTTATCTATATATAATCCTTGCTCTACAACTGCATACCTTTTTCTGTGCTTGCAACTCAAAATCAGACTTTGTTGTTTCCCTAATGCATTTCTTATTCCTCTAAAATTTGAATTTTGGATATTTGTAGCAAGTTATACAGGCAGTAAAACAGCAGTGGTAAAATAGTTGTTCAGAGGAAAACAACAATTTATGATTAATACCTGCTAGATATTATACAAGGCTGTATGCAAAAAGGTTCTCAGGAACAACGGTGCAGTTCAATACTGTCAGGTGAAATGCAAGACCACAACAGGGGTTAGACAGCTATTAGTTTATTGATAATATACTCACACTGGAATCCGCGCGGGGAGCCCCAGTAACCGCACGGAGGGTTGCAAGGGAAAAGCGGACAGCCTGGACAGGCACCCGATCGAGGCTCAGTCCAGGGACATCCCTGCCTCAGTTTAGATACTTTTTGACAGCAAGTTTTATAGATAGATAGATAGATATAGGTATCTATAGACAGATAGATCGATCATGCCCACCTGGTTACACATCAAAAAATACAATGCTGCAATAATTAGAAGTTCAGGTCATCGTGATCTGATGATCATCAGTGGGCGCAGGACGTTTGCTTTGTAAACTGGGACTAGATCATGTGCATCGAGCCACATCCTTGACTCCTCGCTGATCTTCTAAGTCCTCCCCTTGCAACTTGTACATCCCAATGTGGTGCATTTCTCTGTACAAACTGCAGGGACCACATTGTAAAACTTGGAGTAGATGATTTTATGCAGTTTTTCTTTCACTTCAATCAGTACATGAGGAAAAAAAAAACACCACACATCCTCATGGTATACCTATTTACACTTGCAGCAGCAAGACATTTGTGTTAAAAGATTTATATATAAAAGTATGTTTCTTATTATTTCCCTATTAAAAAAAAAATCTAATGCAGAAGTATTCTTAAGTTTCTTCCCCAATATAATCTGAAAGTGTATACTGTGTTTAAGGAAGACTTGAAATAATGTACACAAACAAAAGATTACCTGAAAATACTGCCTGAAGGAAGACAATAAGAATCAAAATGGCAATATGCCATCAATAACGTTCAGAAATGCAGCTACTTTGAGGTTAGCATTTCTTTTGTTCACTTGGCTGTCTCTGTTCTGGCTGATTCGTATCAATCCCAATGCAAAAATCGTCAGTAAGGTGCTTCATTAAGACATGGAAAATAGTCTTCAGTCTTGAAGAGGACTGGAGGTTCATAGAGGGTCTGTTGTTGTCGTGAGGAAGATGATTTCTGTGAATTAGATAAGTTTATTTTTCGCCTTCTTAAAAAAGCAAGTTTTAAAACAAAGCCTACAGAACTAAAATGCAAAACAAGAAAAGTTTTAAAGGTGTATCTCCTTAGTCAGCCAAATTTTTAATCATAGCTCAGATAGGTCTGGCATATTCTTAATGTTAGTGAAGAAAAGCAGCCTTCGACTTTTGCTGTGCTATCACCTGAACAGACACAGTCCTGGAAAACGTAAGATATGCCAGCTTCGCAGGAGCCAAATGGGTAATCTTTTCCATCTGATGGTACAGTCATTGTAACCTTCACCCTTCCAAAGCCATATACCTTTACCTCTCCTCCTCCAGCCTTTGAGTTCTCCTCAGCCACTTCCTTTGAGTTAACCCTAGCCTGCATTCTCATTTACTTGGTTAAAAAAAGTCTTCATATGGAAATACACCTAGCAAAAGTTTATTTCGAGCTCCTGCTGAGCTTCATCAATTACATGTTAGAAAATATGTACTATGACATACCATTAAAAATAGTATGGTAGTGGACTGGACCTGTTACACTGTTTTTCAGGAAAAGCATACGCATTTCTTTTAAATGTTAACTGTACTTTGCTTTGCTATATCAATTGGCTCATTTAAAGAGGCAACAGCAAGGACCGCTACTGGCTACTGTGTCACCTTCCTGCATGTAGTAATGCTGTGCTGCAACACACACCCAGTGTGCATTCTCAGTATGTGGTCTTAAATAAAAGGCTTGAAATCAAGACTTCATTCACTAAACATTCTTTTCAATTCATGAAGAGATTTTGATGAACTATTTTGCAGAGCTCTCAGTCAGTTTGTCTGCAGAGTTCTTTAGGTACTTTTCTGCCTGTCTGGGATGAGGAAGTTAAGGAGTTTTCACCAATAATAAAGTTAAAAGCATACCAAATATCATTAGTATACCTGGAGTTTGGAACGCTTTTACAATACCAAAATGAGGATACAGTTAAGCCTACTTATAAAACAGCTAAGTGGAATTTTTCCAATATTCAGTTCAGCTGTGTATTTGTTCTCCATATGAAATCTCCTGTTACGTACAAAATCACTGATTTATGACATTTAAATTATATTTGTCTAACTTTATGATACCATTAATTTCTCTGAAATAAGTTTGTTTTGTCATTCAAGTTATAATTAATTTTTTAAAAAAAGATCAGATCTATAAATAGTAGATATTATCAATGTTCTCTATATCTGAAATTTTGCCAATTGTAAAAATGATCTTTGAAATCAAAGTTCTGTTTTTAAAAATTATTTCCTATCCTGTACTACACTGTGAGAAAACACCTTGCAAGCAAGGGGAAACTAAGGTCACAGGTATTCTGCAACTCATGACACTGACTGAAGAGGCACTATATTTGCATATGTGCAAGAAGGGGATAATTTCAATCCAGTGAGGAAATTCATAGGCTGCCATAGTACCCACAGTTGCCTAAGTACATTTATGAATAGTTATTTTTGCAGCTGCTTAGCAGACATTTTGAACTTTGGAGAGACTCTATTCTATCCTTAATGATACTAGAAGTCTTACAGTAGTGTACTTTACACAGCCTGGTAATCACAAGGGAAGAATTTGGGGCAAAAACTGAAAAGGAGATTACAAATCCACAGCTTGAGAAATACAAAATATATCCTTTGTGTAAAGAAACAGATACATTTAAATGGGAAGAGAGTGAGGGAACTTGACTAAATTAAAATTGTAGCAGGAAAACATGAACTACAGCTACAGTGAAAATCATGACATCAGTATAGCCTTCTTTTCCAAAGGACTGATATATTGAGTGAGCCAATTAAGTGTCAGACATGAGGAGAAATGCCTTTAGGCATTTTCATTCAGACATGCTTGTGTTTACTAATGAAAACAGATCTTTAATTATGCAATACTCAGTACCACTGAGACCTGCCTTTTAGTTACTCAATTAACACCAGTATTTTCTGGGGTCTGATTTTATTGCTATCCATATTCAAACCAAGAAACAACTGGACATGGCAGGTTCAGCTTGCTGACACTTTCAGAGACTTTCCACATTATTAATTGTGGAAAAGCTGCTAAGCTAACAAAGTGTTCCCATGCAACACTAAAAAAGCACTTTCTTAAAACTTTCACATTTTTCAAATGAAGATTGTAATTCCGTGGTTGACAACTGTTTTTAGCAATGAAATGGAAGATACTGGTCAATATTCAAGGCAACTGCTGCAGTTGTTTGATTTTGTAACTGGCCCATAAATAGCACCTTTGTGTTGTTTAAAAGAAAAAAAAATGACACCACTCTGAACTTAAACACCAAAGAAAATGAAGGAATGAGAAGTTAACTAACTTAAAGTGCACATGAAAATAGCAGTGAAGAACAGATTTCCTGAACTGACTCTTACCAAGAGAATGTGTATCCTTTTTACATCTATTTTTCTCTGCTGCCACACAAGCTTGCAACATGTAGGAACACAAATACCTCAAATAGCCACATGCATCTTCCTTTCCCCCTCTGCAAAGCTACTTAATTTCAGCATTCTCACCAGTACTATGATACAAAAACCTGAGCTAGTACAGGATGAATATAGGAAAAGATGAAGAAAAGAATCTGGGAGCTGACAAGATGCAAGGAGGAGTACTTGTAAATGGTGTATTGACAGGTGATACCAAGAAGCAACAGGTGTACAAAACTTTTTTTTATTATTATTTTTTTAAACCAGGTTATTTTAAAACTAGGGCACAGTGCCAGTTTAAGGCTACGTAAGGCATCTCTTTCAAACATACTAGAGAGAGTACTTCAAGTCTTTTGTAGAGGATCAGTCCACATGTAATAGCAAGGAAAGAGAGAGAAACACATCCTTAGAAAGCTTAACAAAGTGCTTACATGATTACTGAACTGTGTGGATTGAGTATTGGCAGAACCTTTATTTTAAAAATATTGTGCAGTGCAGCTTTCCTTTCCTTTTTTTGGTAACATTTCTGCAGTGGTATTATTCATGCAGTGTGATCCTTTAACAGTGTTGTCAGTACAGCTCTTCCTCCTTGCTTTGCATACCATCAGACATCAGGGTTGCTTTATATTAAAGACTTGTGCATGTTGTGCTTGTTTATGCTCTTCACATTCCCTTCTTCATTTATTCAGCCTTATTTTGGAAAGTTACACAAATCCTTGTAAGAATTTGTGGGGTTTAAGTTTTTCTTTTTTTTTTTTTATTAAGTCTGAGAACTTAGCAAAAATCCTAATACAGTATATAAAAGTTTTACAGTTAAATTCAGATATATGTGTAACAAACTCATTATTTTAATCATCACAGCAACTAAGCTGGTCACATGCTAACAAAAGCTTACTTACACTAAGGAAGGATGGTATGCTGATTGTGTGCAAGATTTTCTTGAATGTGCTCGGAAAAGCTCCAAGGTCCGTTTCTGCCTTTATGACCCGTTCTTCCAGTCCAGCTACACTGTTTCCAATCATCTTCACAAAAGCCTAGTGTGAAAAAACCCAAAGAAATCCAACTTTTTCACTAACAAATTAAAAAAGCATTATGTATTTCATGACAGTGGTGAAAGTTCCATTACTTAAATGAGAAAGATTAAAAAAGTCCATGTTCTATTTCCCTTCCACCTCTAACAAATCCATTCTATTGCTAAAAATTGTGAAAGATACTTAAAAGGCTGCAAAATCAGGTTAAATCTAATAAAACGCTCAGTCTTCCTTTTCCTATTTTCCTTTCAAATCACCAATTTAGACTTCTTCGAATTTAGACTATCTGCCTCTTTACTAGAAGTGGGACCAAGGATCTGAATCACAGTTTTGAAGCTGTACCAGGTATCAGACCTCTCATTCTACTAGTCTCTGAACAGCTCTCAAGAAAATAACTTTGAAAGATACCATTAAAAAAAAAAAAACAAACCAAAAAAACAACAAAATAAAAGAAGAAAAAGTGGTACTATTACTTTCTGAAAAAAGAAAGATGGCTGCCTTGCTTCAAGCAGTAAATAAAAACACAATAATTTTTTTTAAAAAGGCATTTTGTTTTCAAATGCCCATAGTCTCCAGAAATTCTTAATAAATTGTGTTCGTTTCATTAACCCTGAAGTACTGAACCAAGACTGGACAAGGAGAGCAAAACAGATCTGAACGCACACCACGTGCATGCAGATGCACCAGACATACAGTTACAGCACATCATTGATTCTTCCCCCTGCTGAGAAATGGAATACATCTAGAAGATATCAAATCCATACCTCTAGTTTGTCAATCTTCCTGTATATCTGTCTCATTTCTGTAGCTTTTGTGTAAATTTGAGGTATACTTTCATTGACAACTTGAGAGGAATCACTTCGAATCTAAAATGATTCAAAGAAATAATACAAAAGCCGATGAATAAAACAAAACGTGAAGTAGTAGATTTTATTCTGGAAATTAGAACTGTGCTCCAATTAACAGGTAAAAACTCATAGTTTAAGAATACTAGATTAGTGTTAGCATAAAAATACTAGATTAAAAGTAATAAGCCAGCTTCTTTGTACAATTTAATAAGTGCCTTTGAACAAAATTTATTTTGCATAGGCAAGTATTTACCTTTATAATCATATTAAAAATAGGCTGCCTCAGCCTTATCAAATCTAAGAGATGGAATATTTCCCAAGACATACTAAAGAAACACATATATTAAACTAAACTTTTTACTTAAATTTTACTGCCTGTGCATTTTCTCAGCTTTACTAAAAAAAAAGCCAGGCACAGAATCTTTTTTTTTTTATAGGTTTAAAAAACCCCAGTCAAACAGTGAAGTTCCCCTTAGAGTAGCGCAGGAGAACATGTGCTATGTTTTAAAAGACAGCCTGTATACCAGTGTCAAGTTATAGAAACTTTCCATTCAGTTCCCCCATCTCCTCCCATGCGAAAATGAAAACAAAGCTGCCTTTAGGCAGAAGGGTAAGAAAGGGTCTCCTAAAGGCAAATCTAGCTTTGGAGGTTTGGCAACTCTGATTAGATACTTTGATTACAAAACCCAGACAGACCGGGTTTTGACAAAGGAGAAGCAGAATACTACATTGTCCTTTTAAGTATCTAGCATTATGCCATTCGAAAGTAGATTCCGTGTATGTAAAGGACAAAGATACAAACAGAATTATGTAAATATGCAGTTATATAGATATATGGGCATATTTTGCTCCAACGTGAAAGTCGAGTAGTTTTCATCGATGAGTTATCTAATTATCAAGTGTCTTCATATCAGAACCTGTCTGCCTAAACCAAAGACCACTTCCCATCTTGTGTTTTTAAATTAGACTGTACATATTAAACTGCCTTCAAAAACACAGCTACGTGCAAGCTTTACGTACCATGTCCAGCATTCCCACAAATTCATCCACTCTGGTCAGCAAATCTTCTAGACTCTTGTCTAAGCTTTCTACCTGCAAAACAGAAACCTTTTAAAGGTACTTGAAAACGGGCTCTCCCAAAGAAAACCTCCGAGCACAGACACCAGCCCGGCCAAAACCCGTTTCACAGTAAATCCCGCCCCTTGCCCACTTTAAGCACAGGTAACTCCACGCACCGGTAAATCCTGTCCCTCACAGAACCACGCCGAGCCCGTCCCACCGGCGCAGCGTTCCGAGCACCGCCACCCCCCCGAAGGCCGCCGTCGAGTGACGGCCCCTTCCCCGTTCCACCCGCTCCCCGCCACCGCCGGGGCAGGGCTGCTCCCGGGGAGAGGGAGCAGCGGCAGGCCCGGCCGAGCCCGCCGCCCGCTCCGCCGAGGCGCCCCGTCCCCTCACCTGCTCGCTGAAGAGGCTGCGGTCGGCGAGCAGGTAGGCGGAATAGGCGGCGGCGGTGGCGCCGAGCGACGCCTCCCAGGCGTCCTCGTCCTCCGGCTCCCCGAGGCCGGAAGCGCTGCTGTGGCTCTGGGAGACGTTCCCGCTGTCCGCGCCGGGGCAGGAGCCCGGCGGCTCGGCCCCGGCCCCGGCCCCGGCCCCGGCCCTCGGGTCGCCGTCCCAGGACCGGCGGCTCTAAATAGCTCCGGCGCGGCTCCGCCGTGCCGAGGGAGCCCCCGGGGACCGCAGCGGGGAGCAGCCGCCGTGGCTGCCCGCTGTCGGGGCCTGGCAGCCGCCGGCCCTTCCCTGAGAGATCCCCCAGCGCCTGTT
>VZSZ01009856.1:447125-460390 GCA_013398815.1 Ibidorhyncha struthersii
GGCCGGTCCCGACCCCGCGCTCGGAGAACCGAGGACAGAAAAGTGGCTCCTTCTGCGAGCGCGTTTACGGAGAATTTGTCCTTTAAAGACGACTAATCCTACTCTGGTCCCTCAGCCGCCCACCTTTAGAGCCCTGCGCAGCAATACGATCTCGTACACCAAGGGGCCTCGACGCGTGAAACACGTATGGTTGAGTTCATCTTAAAAAGGACAACTAGTATAAGACGACTTCAGTTATCCATGCAGCACATGCAAAAACCAGCAGCTTTATCTTTGCCCCTAGCTGATGCAAATGAGCACAAAAATGTTTGCAAACCTTGAAAGTCAGGTTGCAAAGCGATGGCACAGCATGGACGTACAGGCTTTGGAGCGACCTACGGCTTGCAGCTGTCACTCTGGTGTGCGAGATACAACTTATGTTTCCCCCTAGCTGAAAGAGTTTGGATATTTGGTACGAGCTGGCTTTATTTGGATGGTGACTGAGCAGTCGCCGGGCAAAGGTGAGCAGGGTGGCAGGGCACTGCTGAGGTGGAGGCACCGTGGGCTTTTTCTGAGGAGCCAGAACTACCCCAAGTCCTCAAAGCCACCAGGTCTGAAGCAAGCCGTGCTATAAGGAGTGTAGCGAACTACTTGGTTCCCATGGGAACCCACGGGTGTAACAGTACCCTTTAGTAAAGGCAGTACTGGGAAAAAAAACATTACGGAAAGAAACTTGGCATCAGAAAGAACGGGAATAATCAAAGTCTGTACCGGTAGAGAGAAAAGCATTACTACAATGGTTATGTAGTTGAAGAGTCATCAAAACCAGGTATCTTAGTCTCCCACAGGGAAGGGAGATGCTTCTACAGAAAGATGTGTTTGAGCATAGGGGGAAGGATGTAGCATAGAAGTAAGACAGTGCACATTTTATTGCAGACAGGTCACATTTTCATCAGTTAAATAAGGTAGAATGAGTAACTTCAGCCAGACAACTCCACTTATTTATAAAAATCTTATTTAAGGTGTAACAATTTTCCTGATAAGATGATCTGATTGACTGAAGCACATCCAGCTATTCATTTTTTTTTACTGCCCCAATAATCAGATTTTTTTTAAAAATTAAAACCTTTGGTAAAGTACAAACACAGCTTTAAGGTGAACAGAATCAATGTTCTTTTCTTACTGTGCTGGGAAAAATAAGTACAGTTCTATAACTGCTGTGATACCTAGGAGAGGTTTAATTACAGTAAGTGAAAGAATTTTAAAATAAACTTTTAAAGCAAATCTAAAAGAAACATACTAAGTTCAATGTCCCAAATATATTTAACAATGAGCAGAAGACTGGTTGTTCCACAGGTATTCTAAACGTGTGACAGTGAGTTAGTCCGCACATCATTTGTCCAGCCATTACAGATTCCACAATGGAATGTAATTTCTTCAAACCAAGACTTCTGAATTTTCATATTCATACAATATTTAAGAAATGTCTATTCCACCATATAAAAAAAGCTTTAATGTACTACAAAGTTAAAAACAAAAAGAAAATGACACAAGCTAAAAGTAGAAAAATACATTGTAAAACATTTATATTTTGTTCCTTGCACTGATCAAGATATGACAAAATATTTTAGATTAGAACACTTTCATAAATTCATGGCATTTTCAGAAGCAGACAGTTATCAACTCAACCGTCACTGGTTACCCAGTAGCCAGCATCCAGTAAAGATGTCTGACCATCGCAAAGATCCAGTATATTGTAAGTTTCTAGAAATCCTGTGTAGACATTAAGTATTATGAGAAGAGTCCAGAAATAACAGAACTATTCTAAGCTAGGTTTGAGAGTCAGTCAGCATCCCTCCCCTGCATAGCAATTAGCCAATCTTTGTAAGGAAAGATCTTGTGGATTTAGGTTCCCCAAAGGTACAAGCAAGGGCCTGTGTCAGCTCTGAGGTGAAGGGGATGGTCCTAGCACATTCTTCCATTTCTGTTGCCTCCTGGCTTGCATCCCTAAAATTCACATGAACCATGGTATTAAAAAAACAGAGATGATGGGGGGGGAATTCAAAGAGAGGTATTATCTAATAAATATCGAAAAAGAATACATTTGCACATAATGATGCTGAACCTAATTTTAAGCCCTTATTGTCAGGTTTTCCTTTCCCCGTGGAGCACCCATCTGTGCTGCAGGCAGGCCTGCCTCCGACCAGCAGGTGGTGCTGATCTCACAGCAATAACAGCAACATCCTGCAACCTCGCCTCCTCAAGCTTTTAAAAAGAAAAAATATATATAGTTTCATTTGGAAAAGCTATTTGCAGCATCTCCCTAACGTTGTTACCACCAGAGTAGGAAACTGCTACTTTTTACAGAGCTTGTCTGGATTAGACATAAGGTTGCAAATATGGTGTAAACAAGTTAGTGGAAGGTCTGTATCTAACAGTAGAAGATCGGATGGCTATTAAGAAGTACTCTCTTTAAACTGGTATTAGAAGAAAACCAGATTCCACTTCACATAGACGTCTGTTATTATTAAAAACTAATTCATATCTATGGATGTATAAATACACCCACCCATGCATTCAAACCCAAGTACGTAGCACTGCCATTGGTAGCCTAAAAGACTGCTTAGATTTACACCAACTAAAACAAATTTGCGTTCTCACTTTAGGGCTGGGACAGAAACCAGGTTTTACATTCTGTCTTTCTCCTGACAAATTTTGCACTGCACGACAGTTTTATGTCTAACACCAGATGCCACGTTTCCTAGAAAGCAACAATTTTCTGCACCCATGAGGTCTATGAGAATATCAGCTCTCTGTTTTGTGCATAACATGTTGCAAGAGTCAATTGTCCCAATTGGCACTTAAGACTGAAAGGACAGTTGCGGGAATTGCTACTAAAGTGTAATGACTGTTCCATCCTCCTCTATACCTCCTCTGGGGATAACCAGACTGTGTCGGGGATCAGTTTTTAAGGAACTGAGTAATTTGTGGATGTTGCCGTTGCTTTCTCGGCCAGAGTTGTTGTTGAGCACCAGGTCCCTTTGAAGTCTGTGGCTAAGGCTGCTGCCATTGATCCGAGAGAGGCTGCTGGAAGTCAGGCTGTGCAGTTTGGGAATGTGCTGTGGCTCCAGACCGCCCTCGATGACAATGTCAGCCTCTTCATCACTCTCCATTTCATCAGGATGAAAGTTCTGCAGCACATGGGATGTAGGCAAGCTATGGTGACTAGCAGTGCTGTCTGTAGACTGGCCAGAGCTACCAGACATCCTACTGCTTCGAATAATATTGTTCCTCTGGTTTGCTGGCTTGACCGTGATAATAAGATTATGGCTGTTGGCAATCATCATGTCTGTGACTTGGTCGAGAGTCTTTCCTGCTACTTCAATGCCATTAACTTCCAGGACTTCATCGTTCACAGCAAGCAAGCCTGTGCTCTCTGCTAAGCCTCCAGGAACCATACGAGAGATGAAGATACCAGGTACTTTTTCTAGTCCATGAGGAGTAACCCTTACGCTGGTGCCATCACGAATGTAAAATCCTAAGGGTTTCTCACACCCATGTCGATACAGCCTCACTCTCCTATGTGTTTCAGGGAGAATGTCGACATCGATTATGGAAGACACTGGTCTAAAATCATGAGGCATGCTAATGTTAATGTGGGGACGCCGGCGGAGGTTGTCATTGCGGAGTGTCACTAGAGCCTTCTTCTTCCTCGATAGTGTGTTGGTCCCAAAATTACTGTAGTCCACTTCATCTGAAAGATAAACAGTACCAATGTATTAACCAAACAGAGAATAATTCAGTCTACAGGGATTTTTCCTCTTAAATCTGGTTCAGTGAAGCCACACTCCTCATAATATGGAAAAAATCAAATTAATTCTTCCGCTTACTCTAACCATTGTTACATTTTATGTCCATCAGCACATCATCCAGAATACATCATTTGTTTTCAATGACTACCCATATTTCTTTCATATTTAGAGGGCAAAAGACTTCTGATTTTCAACTCCTGTTGTCAGCTGTGCAGAATGCAATTACTCACAGCTGCAGGCTTAGATGTAAGACCATGTTTTCAGAGTTGGATTGTAATTTTACACATACATCTCAAGTGGGGAAGGAGTGTATACACATTTTAACCTAAAAGTCTGAATTGGGGAGTATTTTAATATCCAATACACAGCCTTAACTGATAGCAGACCTTAGGTACAAACATGAAAGCAGGGTGTAAGAGAGTAGTTGGGGTATGTGTTTTTATCCTAGCCCTTTTTAGTGAGGGATTTATATGCATCTCTCGGTACAGCACTTTTCTCTTTGGAATATTTTACTTCATTTCAGCTGAATTTGACAACAACAAAAAGTGCTAGAAGTGCCAAGTACCAAAAAAGTTCTGTGCAAGCAAGCGGCCTGGTAGGAAGAGAAGCAGGGAGAAAGAAACTGCTCTGCTGCTTAGTCCATATGCTAAGGATCACAGGACAGACATGGACTCTGGCCCTTGAGAGGAAGATCCATAGGAAAGCAGCCTTTGTAGGGTCTAGTGATTAAGGAATTGTTTAAATATTTCAGTCTCTATAGTGGTATCTCAAGGGCATGTGCAAAGAGATCAACTTTAAACCAGCCAAATAATACGACGTTATTCCATATAAGCAGCTCATGTTGTGCTTTGCCTAAAAAATACTTTGTCACAAGGTTGTTGATGTACAAAATGTGTCATTGCATTTCACATTAAAAATACTGCACGTATTTTAAACATGAAGCATGCATTAGCTGAAGAATTATTTCACTGGGAATTTAAGCATGCTAACACTTTTCAGATAAACTAACACACTTTTAGTTTATTCTACTGTTGAAGACAAGCAATAAAATACAAAAGTACAATTACAGAACTGCCACTAAGAAAATCTCTGACAAGTGAACCTCTACCTGATAAAGGTTGAAAAAAAAAAAAAAAAAAGCATTAGTAAAAACAAACTTATAATTACATTTTCATTTCTTGCAAGGTCTCATTTTCAAGCCAGCTCTCAAGGCATATTATTGGCAGACTTCAGTTAAGTGACATTAAGTCAAACAACTCAAAGGACACTAAAAAAAAAAAAGTGCTAAGCAGCAACCTGATCTAACTGAGCCTGCCTGGAACAGGGTGTTGGATTATCTGGCCTCCAGGGGTCCCTCCCAGCCTAAATTATTCTGTGATCCTACATAGTCCTTCCGTCTGGAAAAAATCATTTTAAGACTTCAGAAAGACTGTTTCTGTTCTGCATTTTCCTATAACTTGTTTACTCTGGCTATACTAACACTGAGGACATCACAAGGCATCTAGGAAGGCCATCCTGAAGAAAAAGCTTCTGTGAAATAAAGATACTCCTTGAACAGATTTGTCGTGTTTAACTTCATGCTCACCTCTTGCCTCTCCTCCCAGGCCGTTCAGAGCTGTACCAACTGTACAGGCCCTACTGTGTTATTTAGACTGGTGAGGCACAGGACTGCAAATCCTTAAAATTACCCAAACATGAGAAGTTCATAACTGGTTCCTGGAAGGATATTCACAGCCAAGACAGTGACTGCGTGGAGATGGCATCTTCTCAAGTCCAGCAGGTGAGCAGAGTCAGTACAGTATCTACTGTTTTCAATGCACAAGCAGCCAAAGCCAGGTTATTATTCCATTTCTTCCATCACCATCATCTACACTCACCTAGACTTTAAATTTTGATAGATGATTTTGAAGGTTGGCAACAAATATTTTTTCCTTGTAAAGTATGGGTCCACAAAAGATGTCTTTCATCACCACAGCCTCAAACACGGTGCCCTGCTCACCCTCACCATTTACTGATAAGTTTTGTGACAGCCCTATGAAAACAATTTGGGGATCCAGTTTTAGAACCGAAATTCTTCCTCGCTTGAAACATAGCGCTGTAAAATAGTAGCATTGTACCTTAAAGCCCAAGACAACCTTTATCCCAAAATTTCAGTTTAAGAGGGCAATTAAAATTACATGTGGGTTTATGCGTTTAAGACTGTCTCTTGCAGTGCTGGCAAACCAAACTCAAAACAAAAGCTGCATCCCTTAAAGACTCGGAAAATTAGGTTGGCGAGTGCAGTTTATTGCACTGCAGGTAAAATGAAACATATGCCATAGTTATCCATCTATTCCCTGAAAGCACCCCAGTAACCGTTCTCTCCCTTTCTCTCTCTGTTAGTGTATTAATATTGAGTTACTTTAAGGCAGACTTGCAAAAGCTTTACCAAATAATTCACCTGTGAAGGTTTGTTGACAACACTGTTTTCTTCCCCTTAAATTAACAGCAACTCAGAGAGTTAATTCTCACAACATGCAAGTTTGTGATAATCAAGTAATAATGTCACAGAAGAAGTATGATGGTTCTCCTGACACACATGTAGGTCATTTCTGAAGCAGCTTCCTTTGGCCGAACCACCACCAGGGCAATGGCACAAAAGAAGTGGTTGTTTTGTGCCTGTGACCTCCTCACCTGCACTCAGCCCACTAATCTGTCTCCCCAGATGACTGCCAGCATTCCTAACCTCTGAGCAGCTTCAAAACAACCACCTCCTTTAATAACAAAAAGCCCAGTTTACCACAAAACCACTATCTTTTTCCTCCAAACATGAAGCAGGCAGAAGCAGGGTTGACATTACAAGTGATACAGGCTACTGTCAGTGTTGGACAACTGACCATTCTTGGATTTAGTATTTGAGGGCTGAAGCACATTAAAAAAATGAAGTTCATGTCCTGGTGATGACTGGATTTTTTGGTTTTAAAACAGTGTCAGGCATTAGTTTCCAACTCTGACCTTAAACGGGATTACATACAAGAAGGATGAAGTCCCAACTTTAACAGGTAAAACTGTTAAAACCTATTATAGGTTGGAGAAATGAGAGCTAATTTGGAGAGCTTCTACCAAAAAAAAAAAAAAAACAAACCCCAAAACAAATCGCTCTATTTTCTAGAAAAAGTTAAAAGTACAGAATACATGCTCCCTGACAATACAGGGATTATTACATTATTTGTTTTCAAGATGACCTGCTCGCTAGCAGTCACACTTGTCTGGGACTTCACCTTAAAATAAGAAATTGAAAAAAAAAAAAAAAACAGCCCCTCCCCCCGCCATTCAGAGATACTACTCTTGCTGCAGAAATAAAGCGAAGTATCTCTACTGAAGTTTTAGCATCAGCTGTTGCTGTAGGAGCAGAAAGTCATCAATTTCTAGCACAATGAAAAAAAAATAATAATTCCTTCCTCACAAGGGAACTGGGAGAAGTCAGCCAACATCACTCCATTTTATCAAGTACAGGGTGGTCAAACAGTGATGTATTGCCTATTTCCAGTACTATACTGTTCAGCTGGCACATGTCAGACTGAAATGAAAACTGCATCATTGCATAATTTACAGTGACACACTTTTAACAAAGGTCAGTAACATGTTCTTAGGTTTTGAGTTTCTCACCATATAGGATTGCAAGCAGGAATGCCACTTTAGCTAATGGAACAGACCGTGCTTGATGCCACATCTCATGAAGACCAGTATATACCATATGGAACCAGACAGAGCTTGTTTTTCATGTTTCATTTGTTACCATATCAAATTCTCCTTTTGGAGAGCAAAAAGTCTACAGAAATCTGCATGCGTATTGGAAGAAGTGGTGCCATCAAGCAGCACATCTGAACAGTGCTTAAAGCCTCATATTTTACAGGGTGTCGTGTTTTCCTATGTCTTGAATGAGGCTGGAGTGAAATGTTACGTGCAGGTGAAAGAGGGAGAATTAGTCTTTTAGGTGCTGAATATGACCTGCATTTCTTAGAATGGGGCTGATTACACGGAGCATTTTCATGTACAAGGTGTAGTGCTTTCAGACAAAGATGAACTATGAGGTGGATGGATAATCCTGGATAACCACTAAACTTTGGAAGACTTTGACCCGATTTTTACTTGTGTCCATACTTTGCCTCCTACTGAAAACAGTGTTCCTGTAAAAGGAGGTGAACAAGAATATTTACAACAGTTAAAGAAGGAATCCTCAGCTTTCCAGTTCTGTCCTACATGAAACCGCAACCCACAGCTACACAAACAAATACCTCCAACTCGTCTGTAGGCACTGAATATTACTGCAGCCCTTCTCCTCAAAAGCTTCAGTTTTCAGTACATCTTAAGAAACATTTTGTTATCTGGCAATGAGTTACATAAAACCTTAAGTATTTTGACTGAATCCTTTCTATTAATATGTGCTTATTTTCCTTTTTTTTCTTTTAATAGTAATTACTACCCACTTACCCATGAGGAACTTTTTGGTAGAGAAGATATATGCTACAGATCTCTTCATGAAGAGATGTACCTGTGCTCACTTTCTTGACAGTAGTGGTGGTGGTTTTATGCTTTTTTTGTTTTCAAACTGGTGGAACTATCTCCACTTGGCCAGCAACAGTAAAACCCATTAAGGGAGGTTTTCACTTCCAAGCATGCATATCTTACTATCAGAATGTTATTATTTTTTTAAGCATATGTGGAAAGCTATAGATGGTAACATCTTTGAGGTACTCTTCAAACAATTCTGTAGTCAGCCTGTGACTTTACAGACTTCACCTACCTGGTGGGCATCATGAATCCTATAGTTAAGTCACAGTACATGACAGCAGAGCATACTTAAAGAGCTATTTATAAGGGAAAGAAACCTGCTTAGAGCATCTGGTTGTAGCCAAAAGAGTATTGTATTTCTTTAATTTACATGAAAGAAGAAATTATAGACCTTCTGAAAAAAACACCAGGAGCACCACTCCCACTGCTTGGACAGCTGCTTTTCATAGGAACTGCTTGCCAGATGAAATACCAAAGCTTAGCCAGATAAGATTGTATAAACAAGCTGAATTCCACAGAGAAGCAGACTGCCAGGCTCCTATAGGAACAGTTCATTTCAGACTCTACGTTTTTAGTGTACATGCACTCATGGCTTATTATTTCCTCTGGGAACTGTGGAACATTAGTTGACAGCTCTGGAAAGTACTTCAAAGACAAAATTACTTCCACTAGGGAGAGCAGCACTTCAGGCAGCTTGGGAAGGAGGCCAATGAGTCATTAATAGTGAAGGGTAACCCCTCCATCCAACAGTTCTCTATTACTGAGCATTCAAATTAGCAGCAGTCAAAACCATTTCAAGGCAATGTGTCATGTTTAACCCTTCTACCTTTCTGCATCCCAGCTACAAACACTGTCCAGGTTTGAGACACTGAGTTGCATTGTGTCCATTTTCTCAGAAAGATCAAAACCAGAAGGATTTGTAAAAGCAATCAGACAACAAATAAGCTCAAATAAGTCTCTCATTTGTGACCTGTAAAGCTCACCACATGCAAAGGGATTTCAGAGGAAACAGATACAACGTGAACTATGGCTTGGGGGGACGTCCAATGCCAGTATCACTCATCAAGGAGTATTTAATGGAGGGAAAAAGAAGGTTATCTGAACGCTAACATTGCATTCTGTGTGCTACAGGAATATTAAAAAAATTCCAGCTATTGCTGCTGCCAGCAACCTCTGGGGGAACCGATCTGAAAAACACACAGTAGGTAAAGTTGTAGTTGCTCTTCCATCAAAAGTCAAGTAATGTATCCCACACATGCACAGACACACACACACACTTGCTCCTCTCTCCCTTCGTATCACAAGGAACCAGACACAATCTCATCAACGTTCAGAAGACTACCTAAATGTTCTAGTTCATCTGTGACATTCAACAGGGTTTTTGAAGCACAAACAAGATCAAAAGGGACAAGTTCAAATTACCAAGAGAGCACATTATGCTTGATAGAAACTAAAGGATTGAGATTAAGGCTAAAACAAATCTTTCCAAACAGTTGTTTGTAGCCTGTAAACTCAATGACTTATTTTTGAGAAGTTTCACCAAATAACTGCACTAGAAAGAAAACAAGAACAACATCCTACTCTAGTCTAGCCCCTACTAAACCTAGTACACTGTGGTTTTGCGAAAGGCAACCTTCCTTCTACAGTGATTCGGTATTAAAAAGATAAACTTGCCTTCCTACTTACGAAGTGTTCATTAGTAAATTAGGATTAAAATCTGAGGAACGCAAATGTGTCTGTGTACTCCCAACACATTTATAAACTCAAAGTATCCTGCCCTCTTTCAAGAAAGTGAACATTATTTTGTTCCTCGGTCTAGCGTGTTACAGCAAGCAAAACTGTAACTGCATTAGGCTCAGGCTCTCTTTACGGTGTCAGACACGCATAAGAAACATTTTTAGGCTGCTTGCCTTGAGGATGGAGACAACCCCTTGGGAATTTAGCCTGTGCTGCTGGTGTGGCATCCTGCACTTCTCACTGCTTGTCATCAGAGGCCACTGTTCCCTTTCTGAACCTCTTCCCTTCTCTGCAGAAGGCCTTTTATTTTTGACTCGCTGCACTGCTCCAAAGGAGCAGAAGATGTTGCTCAACCTGCAAGTCTGCCCCAGGAAACAAGCGAGGCATTTGGAGAAGGGTGCTACCAAACGTAAGCAAGTGCTCAGGCCTGCACCTCCCAAAGCTGTCCTCAACATCAGAAACATCCAAACCCACCTCCTCAAACTAGCCCAAAAGCCAACTATGGGACTCCAAATTTTAGAGGTGAAGTTGCAGATGGTGTTTACTAAGATCGTATTTATTAGGGTTGTCAGGGTCTTCCTCCTCTAAGTTTCGGATGCGACTTCTTTTCTACTATAAAACATGACAGAAACAGCCCTTCTTCTGTTGTTTCCAAACTACATTATGTCACGTTACATTACTACACCATTACAAAATTCTGGGGTTTGAGCTTTAGCTTTGTTGTTGTTCTGTTTGGGTGTTTTTTTTGTTTGTTTGTTATTTTTCAGTATTAGTTAATATTTCCATTTTTCTGCAGGGGAGTAGTGGGAAATTGGGAGAAGTCATGTTTCTCTTGCACATCACAGCCATCAATCATTATCGTGTTCATCCCAAGGTTGCAGGTGCTGCTATGGAGGCTTTATTGGTGAGTTGGTTTCCCAGGCTGGTCAGTGCTTAGCAGACACCCAGCATCAGTAATGGGTGGGTGATGCATGCAGAGAGTAATAGCACCACCTGTAAGCAGATCTCCTGCTGGCCCAAACCTGACAAATCAGGCCTACCACCATGCACCCAACAACTCCCAGCAGCCAAAGTGTATTCACTCAGCTGATGGTATCAAAATGGGAGGACTATCAATCCTCTTCAAAGTGGTGAAACACTGGATCAGGTTACCCAGAGAGGTGGTAGATGCCCCATCCTGGAAACATTGAAGGTCAGGCTGGACGGGGCTCTGAGCAACCTGATCTAGTTGAAGATGTCTCTGCTCATTGCACCAGGGTTGGACTAGGTGACCTTTAAAGGTCCCTTCCAACCCGAACTATTCTATGATTCTATGCTTAAGAGGAAAAAAACCACAACCACCACCACCCCCCCCGCCAAAATCCCAACAACCACCACTCTCCAACCTATAATTACCTGCAATCTCTTCAGCAAGTCATCATTATAAACTTTACAGTTTAAAGTTATTAAAAAGCAACCCTTTAATTATTTTATTTCACCCACTCCATTTTGTACCTGCAACAAGCACACTCTTCTGTCTGCTCAGAAAATCAGGCAATTGAAAGGAGCACTATTTGCTCCCCATACCAGACACAAAGGGAATCTCTTCTTTCCGACTGAAAATGTGTACATGTTATGCAAAACAAAATGAAGCAAAACAAAAGACTAAACTATAGTAACTACTATGCATTGCAGATAATAATCTTATTAATGACACAAAAAAGCAGTGGATTTTATGGAGTATTCTACAAGTACTGAATGTAACCATTTCCCAGCCGCTAGTAGGAAAATAGTTACTTTTTTACAAGTCTAAAGTTTGGAAGATAGGAAAGGTAAACAGATTTGACAGATTGAACCAAAGAGCAAAGTCGGGAAAATACCATTCTTTTTTTCACAGCTGCAATATTTGGAAAAAACACTGCAAGTAACAAGAAAAAAAACACCCAACAAATTCACCTCAGGATCATATTCATCCAGAATATAAATTTTATACCTCTGACAAGAAAAAAAAAAATTCTCTCACAGTAGTCTCAGAAGCAAATGAAGCTTGGAAAGGCAGCAGAAAATAAAGATAGTGTACTAGAGTATTCACACAGCCCTAGGTGAAAGGAGAAGGTTTTGAACGACTGCAGTACTGAACCTGAGTAGAGCCAACATCCTTTAGACTCTGAAATTAAAATGGAGGCTTTTCCTCCTTTCAGAAGTAACTTTGTCAACAGTGAAGGCCATTTCAGGGCTCTGCTCAACAGCCAGCAGAGGTGAGCCACGCCAGGCAGGCAGGACCTGTATTACCCAGCTAACACAGCCTGTAGTTTGCCCAAGGGAAACTGAATCTAACCTGGTATTTCACACTCCCTCCTGCTGCTTTCTGCAATGTACCCTCCTCTTCTCTACTCGGTGCTCTCCTCCTCTCCAGTCCAGAGTGATCCTCCCTCCCCAGCTAAAAGCAAACCTGACAGTAATCAAGAACTGTCTGTTATCCTGTGTTGAGGTAACTGCTAATTGCATTTCTGTAGCATGCAAGTGGTTTTTCTATTTGGAAAGAAAAGATATCCCAGAGCTGGGAGCACTAGCTTGGGATGAGGTATACCTGCAGATCTCCTGGGTGACTGTGGCTGAGCTACTAAATTCAGTGGGCTTTATATCTCCCTCACCTCCTTATGATTCTTTCCCACTTTCAAGAAAAATGCAGTGTTACCAGGACATGCACATTGAAAGACTTGAGATCTCTCACAACCATAGCAGTGGAGACATTTGGTTGTTGCAAGCATTAAATCTGTGAGATAGAAGGGTACCACCAAGAAAGACTGTTTTCTGTTCTGAAGTAATTCTCTCCCATGCATTCTTTTACTGAGTAACATCTTATTCATCCCAAGCTAGTTCAGACAGGCAAGCTAGGAAGCTCTTTTTTGCTTATACTTCTAAATTCCCAGTAAAAATACCAAAAAAAAAAAAAAAAAAAAATCCCCAAACTGGGGAGTTCATATGTAATNNNNCCAAACTGTGGAGTTCATATGTAATGAAAATTTAAATCTCAAAGAAATAAATAGCAGTCTCTTCCACACTCTTTACCCTGGATTGTTCTAAAAAGTCACTACCACAGCTTCTCAGAGAAAGATGTGTTCTTATGCAGTTAAAGTTCTTCTAGGATGCATTTTCTCTCTTAAAAAAAAAAAAAAAAAGACACAATCATCTTTTTATAGC
>VZSZ01009856.1:460401-516604 GCA_013398815.1 Ibidorhyncha struthersii
CTTCACTGTTGTGGTGTGATAATACCACATACATCCTGCAATGGGGGGGAGGGTGAGAAAAACATTTACAGTGCTTTACAAAGCACTTTTCTGGTTCCTGCCTCCCAGCTGGCAGATTGTAAACAAAGTCCAGATTCTACCTCTTATCACGGAATTAAAAGGGTTTCAAAACAAGTGTGCCATAAGAAATTAATTACACCACTTGTCTTTCAAGTTGGGACCTCTGGGAGTCTCCCAAACTTTGTTGGTTGGAGTCAGATTAGTCACAAGATAAACACCCCTCCTGGGCCAGCCCAGCGCAGGGCTCTGCACTGCTGCACCCTCGCAGCAGCCCCACACAGCCAGAGGATGCCCCGGATGGCCCTGGCAGGTTCTCCCCTCCGCCTGCCTCCTCCCACACACACCGTGATGCTCTCCTGGCTGGTGGGACAGGGGAGCTGTGGGAATCCCACCCAGTTTATCTCCCGTGTCCTGGTGGGATGGGAACAGGCAGCGCTGCCCCAGTGCAGACACGTTTTCCAGTCCGCTGTTCCCCAGGCTGGAGCAGGCCAGGGCGGGCAGGAGCAAGCCCGCAGGCGGGAGGAGAAGGAGCGGCGCTGAGCCCTGGCAGAAGTGAGTCGGAGCCAGTCATCCTCCGCACCAAGGGAGTACGGTCAGTGCAACCCTGTGCTTCAAACGTGGGAATGACGGGATGGAAAAGGAGTGCCAAGAACCAAAGCAAAAATAAGGGCCCTTCAGGTTGCAGGGGACAAGGGAGGGGCAACCTCAAAGCATCGCTAGTACAAAGCAGAAGAGCTGCAAACATGTTTTATACAATTCTATTTAATGACTATTAAATATATCTATTTAATGTTTATCTATAAATCTATTTCTAATGTGGAGGAGAGGCAAGGTCAAGAGCCCAATCTAACTATTACAATTCAAACTGCGTCTGTAACGCTTGACTTCCCCAGGCTGCCCCTCCAGTGGACAAGGCTGCTCATCTCACAAATGCAAATCATTGCTTCTTCTAGATATAAACAAAGTCAGCCAGGCAGCCCTNAAGGCAGCCAGGCAGCCCTCTTTCCCAATGACAGGTGGCAAAGTAGTATAAGCTGCCTGCAGAGTGCAAAATAAGATTTTTCCTGATTCAACAGTCCAAGGAGGGCTGCTTGTCTGGGATTTGCCCCATGTGCATCCTCCCTACAGAGCCAAGCACATGCCGGTCATGTTGGTGGAGGGAGAAGCTCCACAATATACCCTTTTATGCAGGACAACAGTGGATATTTAAAGATTAAAACTATATCGCACAAGTTCTCAACGTGAAGTTCATCATCACCCCTGTGGTCTTCACCCCCCTTGTATGCCGCATTACCTCATGGTACGCACAACCTCTGCTGTGATGGCAGCGCTCACCTGGGCTACAGCAGTGTGTTACCATCTCGTTTCCTTAGCAGCCATAAAAGCATGAAGCAAGAGGGTCAGAGCAATGTCCCCACCCCTCTTCCTCCTCAAAACAGAAACAAAGCCTTGCCCAATATACAACTATCATGGTTTCTCCAGTTGAGAACAAAGTAAATTTGTTACTTTTAATGTTAGACTAGCAATATCCTTTCCTGCCCATGACCAGAAAGCAAGAGGCACTTACCTCCTCTCAGTAAGAACAGCTTGTTTTACTTAAAAGCACCTTAAAGGATCATGGCAACTCTGGCAGAAGGATCAGCTGTGTAATGTTATTGGCCAAGTGATTTCCCCAACATTATTTTTATAATGCTGTATTCCTTTCTCCATCACTGGCTAGGGCTCCGTGCCCAGCTGTGTACACAAAATAATTAAAAGGCTGCAGCCAGGGCAAACTTTGCACCTGAGGGGACTCTCCAAGAGCTGCAGATGTTAGCAGAACCTGCGTGCTTGAGGTGTCCAGCCCTCAGATGACCACTAACTGGACTGTGAAGCTTTTCTTTTCTTAGAATATCAAGCGCTGATCTGCACGACTGAAAAAAACCAACCAAGCAAAACAAAAAAACCCAACCCAAAATACACCACCAATGTTTACACCACTTTAAAAGCCTGTCTTCTTTCTTCAAGCAATTTTTGAGACACTACATCATTATTTAAGCATGGTAAACCAGTGACTGGTGTACTTTTTCTTTAAAAAAGTGTTTAATCCTATGAGCACACGATACAACAAACAAGGGAGTGGCAGACAGGAAGTGATTATTCAGAAATTAAAGACTTAGATCAGGTTCCACGATATCAGAAGAAAATGACACATGGGAAGTGAAGCTAACAATTCCTTGCTAAAATATAAGAAAACGCTTTCTTTATTTACTAAACCTAATTCAGGGCTCACGTAAGCATTTTGTCTCCTTAATGAACAGCAGCATTGGCAGCTGAGAGTGTCAAATATGCCTCCTGGGGAGAACAAGTTACTCCATGTATTTCACCAGCAAAGTTACACAGTACTTCAATAGAGACCTCCAGCTTCTACCCAAACAAGTTTTTTTTGAATGAAAGCATAGCTCTGCCAGCAGTAGCAGCAAGTGTCTGATAGCACTGCTGCTCCAGGTTTGACTGGCATGGCTGCTCCAGAGGTGCCGAATGCAAACATGGCTCAAGTTCAGCCCTGGTCTCCACTAATAGCAGTCTTCTATCACTACGAACAGAACAGAGGTTCCCAGTGCCACCCTTGGGTATGCCTGGTATTCCTGCCACTGGGAATTCCCTTTGTGATCTCAATTTTCCTGTTACACAGGCGGTAACACTGAGTCATCACCACGTTTGCTTTTTAAGTGACATTGTTGGTAGGGTATGGGCAGACATATATCCGAAAGAACATAAGAGTATTCACAGTCTGATCCCTGCTGAGTGAAGTACACGGACCATATTAGGACATGGCTTTTCCCATGCCTGTACCTGGAAAAATTAAGTTGTGGCCAGACCACAGCTGTGCAACTCCTTAGTGTGCACTGACTGATTTACTACCATTGTAAGTTCCAGAAAAGTCACCTTAAAGAAAAGCATCCCACACAAGAGGGCTAATTACATAAAGCACTTTTCATCTGTGGATCCCAAAGTGCTAAAAATAAAAATTTACTGTTCATGAGAGACTAAGATCCCATTAGAATGGTTAAGCTAAAAACCTGGAGAATACATCAGAGGTTATGCAAAGCCCAGCAGCTTTAAAGGAAGGAGGAGGGATCTGCATGGTTCAAAGGCAGGAAAGAACAGATGCGGTACGTTAGGACTTATTTTCATTACACTGCTTGTTTCCAAGAATGCTTTCAACAGAAGCATCCTCCCAATGCAAAAGGCAAGTGCTTGCTAAGCTGACTGGGACAAGCTTCGATACAAGCTGCATCCCAGCCCAGAGACAAGGGAACTGCTACCAGTAACCTCAGCTCACCACTTCTCACCTCTAGTTATGAGGCCTTCCTCCACCTTCAGTCCTTCCTGCTGTATTACTGTGAGCAGGCAGCTCATGTCTTCACCCTCCCTGCCCCCCCTTATGAAACAAGAATGAATTAAAAAAAAAAAAAACAAACTGTGCTTTCTATAGACAAAAGCCCAGTGTTCCTTTTTCATCTCTATCCTCACCTCACTCTTTTAAATTGCTAGAGAGCATAAGGAATTGGCAAGATCTTTAATAATAAGATCAGGCAGTATTACTAAATCCATACTAAATTCCCACAACAGAAGCCAAATGGTGACCAAGACAAGAATTTTTATTTGATGATGCATCCTATCTTCAGAAAAAAAATGTTCCAAGGACATCAAAAGTGAAGACAAATAGTTACATAAAACAAAAACAACACTCCCAGGTTGATGGGATGTGTCTTCTTGCTAAGATGCTCTTAGGGGGCATCCGAACACTGAGCACTAAGTTGTGCTGTATTTTAACAGTACTCGTTAACACACTAGCTAATGAAACAGCTTATTTCAAGTCTACACAGTTTTACGGCTGTCATGTAGACATCAACATTAAGAACTAACAACTCACTCTCAAGGATAAAAAAGAACTTTGTGTTGTGCTTATGTTAAGCCTGACAGACACATTTAAAGGTGGCCTAGAATAGAAATCTAGACCCTTTCTGTTCAGTACAGCACTTGGAGGCACAGCATCAACGCAGGGCACCTCCTGTGGAAACTGAAAAGACCCCAGTGCTTCCTCCCATGCTGAGGGAGGGATAGAGCATCAAGGAGACAGGTTAAACAGGTTTCAAGTTTAACAACACCTGCCCATGGCTTAGCAGCTACACCACATTTATCTGGGGAGCTGCAGTAAGGAAAAATAAAATAAAATAGGGAGCTAGGAAAATCTTTTACAGGCTTCTTTTCCCTTTACAAATCCAGATAGTATTTGTCTGCTCAGCTTCTGGGTGCATGCAATTTAACATCCAGATCACTGCACTAAAACCCTACACAAGACAGCTCATCTTGCCTTTGTCTGTATCAGCTCATTTCACACAAGTCAGGCCTTTGGCCACAGCAAGTCAAACGATAGGTTAGCTGAAAGGAATCACCTCCAACCTTCTCCACCTTTTAGCACACAGATACAGTACTGAAAGTTTAAGAAAGAAAATGGGGAAAGAGAAAAAGGCTGTGGCTATGAATCACCTGCTTGTCTGGGCAAGAAAGAAATCTGGAAAATCCTGATCCAAAGAGTACCTGAAGTATACTGAAAGAGTGGTGAGGCATTCAAGACCGTCAGGGCTTTACGGATATCAAAAGAACAGTGAATTGAAGGGAGAATTTGTAACACACATCTCCTGGGAAAGCACCACCGTCCTGTTTGGTTTTATGCCTCTTGTGTCAGATCAGTCAAAGGCCATCGTAAAGTTAACATGCCAGATTTCACATCGGCTGCTTGCCCAAACAACTAGGGAAACTGTTTTAGCTGAGCTCTGCTCTTTCGCTCACTTCAGATTGTTGCGTTAATTAAAAAGTCTTGCTCTTGTGTTACACAGCCCACAGGATGCGAGGAGGAGATTCCTAGCTTCATAATCATGTTAGTCAATAGCTCCCAGCACTCTCACCGCTGCTACACAGAGCCAGCATTGCGCTGTTGGTTTGACAGGCTGTAGGAGGATGCTGCGTAGGAGATTCGTCACGTTATGCAGAGTCAGCCCGAGCTCCTTCACAACGGGAGCTTTCTGCAGAAGCGCAACATAAAACCCTCCCTAACACTACAGGACCATCCAAGCAAATTCCCCAAACAGAGAGCCAGCCCTGCAAAAATTCACTTGATAAACAAAATGCAGTTGCTAGCTGGCAAATTACTGGATATGGATGTGTCACCTTTGGGCTCACCGAACCCCTAACCTAACAAGTAAGTAAAAAAATATTACTATTGTCACCTCCAAGCTTAGACTTAAGAATTTCCATCCTGGAAGCACTACAAGAAGTGAGTCACTCTATATACCTTGGCAGTGATTCGCAAGCCAACAGGGAATATCCAGAAGGAAATAATGTCACCAACTGGTGAGGCAGCAGCTATGTTTACCAGCTTAAACAAGTTTGTGTCTCAGCACCTCTAGTTAAGTATGGCCAACAGCGAATCTCCAATTCACAAGTCATAAAACTTCAAATTCAGAAGTCATTTACAACTTAATATCCCTGAAAATTAGAGATCTTTAGAAGTTATCCCAGTTGCTGAAGAAAAATACTAGACATCAAGATCACACAAAGTGCTGAGTTCTTTTGAATACCTGTATTGCCCTCGCCTGATCTTTGCCAAGGTCTTTAGCAGAGTGGGAGGTTTGGACACTGGAGATGCATTTGGCAGGACGCCACAGCAGCTGCCACCCTGCATTCTTTCTGGACAGCAGGAGGAATGTGGGGAAAAGCCAGCCAAAGCAAGCCTTCGCAAACAGCAGCCAGGAGTGGTGGCACAGGGCACCCATGGGGACAGTAACCAGAGGCACTCAGCATAGACAGGAATAGGGCAGGGAGCCACCACCCTGAGCAACTTTGACAGCCTGAAGAAGGCTTTCTGAAGCTAAAGCTGACTATCAGCAAGAAACTGCAAGGTGCGAACAAGCTAGTTAGAAAGAAAAAAAAAAAAACAAAAAACAAATAACCCACCCAAACCCATTCTGTACTGGTCAAGCTAAGTTTTGAGGGAGATACCAATAAATGAGACACCGAATAATTAAGGAGTACTTATGTGTCAAATAAGATTCATAATACTGTACAAGATGACAAAGATTCACTACCTAAATCTAAGAATAAACTGAGGAATTAAGGGCTCTCAGCACATCCATTTACTACATAACCTCTAGCAATTTACATATTTGTTATCTGTCTGATGAGCAGTGCTAAAGGCACACAGTACTGCACTTAAGGAAGTCTTCCTTCCTTCACTGCAAACAAACTCTTAATGTGGCTTACTCAAATTCTGAGCTAAAAGTTTACTTTTGAGACAGGCTAATGGAGATTTATCAGCTTCACCTTTAAAACAGACAGTGAGAGGACCAGCACAGAGCCAGGCTTACAGCATGGTAGAGTTAATGGTAGAGTTAACAAATGTCTGACCAAAGGCTGGCTAAGAAGCTGTGAGAATACCACCCAGCAGTCACTTGAGAGAAAGTATATTAATTGAGCAGGGTCCTTAAGCTGTTTTCCTCTGTCTACTTCTAACAGCTCTATTATCCTCAGAGGATTTATTCTTTCCAGAGTATGGCAACTGCCTTCATTACCAGAAACGTGTTATAAACAGTAAAAGCTGGACATTTGTACAAGCAAGGATCACACGCAACAACTGCATGTTTTCAAACAAGTGACCTGCAAAAAATGAGGACACGAATCCCTTCCACTATACTGATTCAGAAAGCCAGAGACATATCCTTATCACCTTCTTCCCATCCTAAGAAGTCTGTCATCAGATAGTTTTCACACTATATAAATATCCTTTCTAGCCTTTTTATTTGTGCATATTATTGCAAGTCTTTAGGATGCTTTCATTAAGGCCTCAAATGGAAGAAAGTCTGAGCACATACTCTTCCCTTTTCTCCTCTGGAATTTATATGCCCTAAGTAGGCAATAAAGTGAGATACAACAGTTTGACTAAGATGCTTCAATCCTCAGGTTTTATGTCTTTCACAGTGTACAGTCTGTGCCCTAACAGCTGCCAGTGGTTAAAAGGCAGAAGCAGAGGTGGCATACGTTTTTAACACTGCAACCCCAAAATCACAAAATAAAAGCCTTGCAAGAGCCTCATTTTCTTTTAATAGAATACTAGGTCTCTGCTGCCTACCTGATAGGGCACTTTAAACATCTGTATTTTCTAAGCAGATAGAACCTGCGTCTTTGCAAACACAAGGCATCATTACGAGACCTGTGTTCACTTGCTCTCATGAGGAAACAGCTTTCTGAAGTTTGCTATAAAATTCCTATTTCTGAGGTATCAATGCATGGGGCAGCACACAGG
The DNA here is from genome assembly GCA_013398815.1 of Ibidorhyncha struthersii. NCBI lineage: Eukaryota > Metazoa > Chordata > Aves > Charadriiformes > Charadriidae > Ibidorhyncha > Ibidorhyncha struthersii. The sequence goes on from VZSZ01009856.1 coordinate 467,810, forward strand.
AAGTGTTCCTAACTGGCATTTGCAGTTATTGCAGATTGTACTAGCTGCTCATGCAGATATTACAGCTGTCAGCACACGCAAATCACCAACCACACTTATTTGCAGACTCTTCGAAGAAAGCCTGCCCTTATAGTGTTCTCACTATAGCCATTTCAAGAAGTCACTCTCATTACAAAGGAGATAAATGGATTTAAGTGACCATCTTGCTAAAGCATTTACAATAGAAGTCACTTGTAAAGTATGAGAACTTGGTATAGGCAAAACGTTTGCACAGCAAGTTCTCTTCAGATGACTAAACTGCCAGTGAAACAGGCTGGAACTGTGAACCACAATTCCTCTCACAGGGGGCTTTGCCAGCTCTTCTGCCTACTGCCAGTTTTCACCAGCTCAGCAGCAGCCACCACCACCTGACAAACTGCTTCCAAATTCAACATCTGTATTAAGTCTCACAGCCAAGGCAGCAAGACTATCAAACCTCGCAGGCAAGGAAAGGCAGGCAAGGACGGCAAGAAAGTTCAGACTTCTTGCACTGTGGAGCACAACGATGCAGAACGAAGGAGGCAAGTTCTTTTCTTTTGGTCCTATGAATTTACACAAGATCAATACTGATACTTTCTCTCAATTGCTGTAGTAGGGAAGGCCACGCTAGAAGAAAAAAGAGAGGAAGAAAGATGACTGTATCAGGCTTCTTCCCCGCTCCAACATTTTTATTTTCTCCTATTCACATCTCTAATGGAGCATGAAAGCTGTTGCTCTGTCCCATTCGCTGTCACTCTCTGTGCCAGCAACACTGTCAAGAGATTCTAGCTCTAAAATTTACAGACTGTATTACAACCTGTCAACACCTCTGATGTAAAAAACATGCTGGATTGCACCCTTCAAATAATTTCCATCAGAGGAAGTCATGCTGTCAGCAGGGTGGAGAAAATGGAGGAATTCCTGTTTACTGTTAGACTTGAAAACTTACTTGGGAGGGGACTTCCAATTAAAAGCTAGCACCTGAAATACCACACCAATTTGTGTGTCATTAACAGATATGTTTATCTAGAAGACCAGCCTAAAGTTTGTTGTTGAAGAATCACTGCAGAAGGTAAGCAGCAACTAATGTGAGAGGAATGGGACATGCAGGAAAACATTGCTCGATGCTTGCTTAGGGTAGGAAGTGATACCTGAGGAGAGACATGGTCCTGCGTCCTCTCGGAGGACGCCAGTGCAGGAAGGTGTATGCTATGTCACACTATTGCACTCCCAGATGTCACTGTCAGGGCTCAAACTGCTATACAGATCCTGATACTGAGCTGCCAGGAATGCAGACTTCAGCTTACAAAAGCTATGAGCTATCATTTTATTTTAGGATAGAGTTGATTTTGTGACCATCTTCATTTCAGACATGCTATATTACTCTTGCAGGTCCCCCATCCTTTCAGTTAAATCATGAGCCGTTAGCTGGATGTTGGCTCACTAAGTGGTACCTTGGACTTGCAACTCAAACCTGACCATATACAAATGTAGGTAATGAGTCACTACAGCTTTCAAGTACGAGAGTCAAGTAACGTTGGCAAAGCTGGGACTGCCACTGTGAGGAGAACATACCTAACATCCCACAGCATGCACAAGTGGCTTCCACATGCTCCAGCCAGGGCTCAGCACAGCTCTGCCCTACTGTCAGCCAAGTAATCACTGCAGAAGGGGAAGCAGACACACTGTAGGTCTTCTCAGTAGCACGCTCAGCCCCAAATAAAAGCCAGATTCCTACTCAAGTGTTGGGAGAGATTAACGTACCTGCTCACACTGTCATCAAGCCTCTCACCAGCAAGGGTAGGAAGTCACTCAGAACAGTAATTGGCTCATTACAGAGCTGCAGCACACACACAAAGCAGATTTGAATTCTGGTTATTCACGGATGGCCGATTCATGCTGATAGCACACCTTTGCCAAACCCACCCAACAGGCTCAGTTTGAACCCTCCAACACTGCCAGCTTCCCATGGACATACCTGATCTTTGCTAACTAAACTCCACCCTCTGCTCTTTCATCCTGACAAGCGACTAGGTTGTCCCGGATGCTCCGGACTGATAAGCAAACTCCTTTTGATTGCTGCTGATTGTATCAATACAAGCAGCACTTCAGCAGCTGGCTCCACATAACACAGAAAGATTGGGGGGTGGGGTGGGCAAGGAGAGAAAACACAACACACCAATAAAAAACAGGGCCATTGACAGGTGAACCACCTGGAGAAGCAAATAATTTGCCAGCTACTGGCCTGATACACTTTGCTGATGCAGCAACCCTTTTTGTCTACTCTCTCCTGACAGACATCTTCAGGGCAGAGACTGCATCCACGTTTTTGGTACCTTGAGTCTTCAAATTTTAAATACAACATAGAGCTTGTTAAAGCTTGTGGGAGAAAGAATGCTTGCAAAGAAATTACTGCTTTGTAAACAATCTTCAAAATTTTCCTGTAAAAAGAATGCAATATTTTTCATACATATATGAATTATATATATTTTCATGTTGATACATACATATGAACACGCATTTCACAATTTTCAATCATGCCTTTTCATTTGCTTTGGCCCACTGCTGTCTGGAAGACAGCCACACTATATTGAACATTTCATAGTTTCCAAATCTATTCAGAACAGGCCTAAAGACAATCTGGATTTAATTCAAAAAGCAACTTTGCCTCAACTGAACTTTATTGGTGATTCTGCTTATGAAGAGCCAAGCTAAGAGAAGGGAAGGCCCACCTCTGCTTGACATTCCACTTTGGCTGTAGAGAGACTTTCAGCGTGAAAGCTTTGCTCCACTTCCACCACCAAGGTGTGGAAGACACACTTGAGAGGCAGCAGGAAAGAAGTACCTACACTGATATGTTCTGAAGAAGGGCTAAAAACAGACGTAAGAGTTACAAGGACCACATCCAGCCTGTTGGTAGTTTTGCTGGAAGGACCGATTCTATCCACAAGCAATTTCAGCATGCATTTCCATACCTCACACTACAAGTTCGGGTCTCAGACTGAAAACTTCACACACTTGCTGTACCCAAGCTTGAATTTGGGCAGACTTCTTGTCCATTCTTCCATCTAGCTTTTGTGGCTAATTCAGCCAGTGCCTATCTTCTCAGGCTGCAGCAGGCCATGCCATACCATGGCATGACTCTAGCTTGATCTCAGGATTGCTACAGCAAGCCAAACCCACTGCTGTATCCTTCTCCAGTTAGGATAGTTGTTTTTGTGGCCAGGTAAAAGCTTGACAGCCTCTAAGTAATTGAGAGGAAGTCCCTGCTAGTTCCTGCAGGTCACTGACTATGGCTTTTAGCCTTTCCCTGTAGGAGTCTAGAGGTTTAGGATTCATCAGGTTAATGAAATAGCAGTAATGCTGCCAGCAGTTCCACAGACCAGTATTAACAAAATTATTTTCACCATAACCTTTTTTCAACTGTGGGATATCAAGTGCATTAACTGGTTCTTCTTTTCAGTTCTCCTAGCTAAACAAGAAGTTTCCAGGCCGAGTCAGTTCAGCCAGCCCTCTCTCAAAATTACTGCCATGAAGTCCCTACTTCATTGTCCTCCTGCTCCCTTCCTAAGAAGTTCCTGGGATGAAAAAAAAAAAAAAATCACGTAAATATTCCAGGAGTACAGGACTATTTCATGCAGTTTATGTACTAGTTTCTAGCAGAAGACTACCAATTCAGGACCAACAAGTTATAGCACAGGTTGAAAACACTGGTCCTTAGAGGTAAATATTTCCTACGCTGTCCTAGCTCAAAAGCCTGAGCCTAGCCTGCTCCAAGTCTGATTTTGCTTAGGAAAGGGGTCTTTTCAAGTCAAGACAAGCCTGTTAAATAAAGTCAAATATGTATGACAGCTCTGTATCAACTATTTCTGTATGCCTTTACAGTATTCAGCAATCTTATGGATGTTATCACCTGACTGTACAGACACCACCTCTAAATGAGCTACTGAGGAAAGGAGGCAGGAAGTAAAGTCATGACTTTTGCTTGGGAGATATGGGACTTAAGGAGAAACACTTGAAGGATCATTAACAAAAATTCCAGTGACAGTAAGCTAGTAATTGGGTGTCCATCTGTCCTGGCTTCAGAATAAATCTTTGAAACTTCTCTACAATCCCTGAGGAGCTCCAGATCAAAAGGACAGTGAAGAACCGCTGCCCTCATCAAGCTCCTCCTGGGAAAAGAAATGTACGTGTACACACACATGCTGGGCCACGGATAATGAAAAGCTCCACAAAGTACTCCCTGAAGCTAGGCCATGTGGCTAACATCAGAGGGACACTAAACTCTGTGTGAATATATCTGCATAGAAAAAAACCTTTAAAGTGAGATTGCTGACTGCATGACATGCACTGCTCCTACTGTTACTGGCCAGCAACTTGCTCCAAAGGGACAATTGCTGTCTGTACGGCTGCTTGTAGCCTTCTAGCATGAAAGGGAAGCCGGCCTGTGGATTTACCACTCGTGGATATAACTCCCAAGTACCCAAATACAGGACTGTAACCCAGATTCTGCTCTAAATGTGGAGACTCTCCCAGTCCAATCTGCAGAGAACCTTCAACAAGTTACTTCAGTACGAGCGGAGGGACCTGGAAAGGCGACAGTGCCACAACTCACTTGGACAATCCGGTCAAATTTTGAAGTGACATCTTCTAAAGAAAGGAAAGGTTTGCATCTGACATCGAGTGATATCTGGAGTAAAAGCAGACAGGAAAAGATAGGGTTGTTTGTCCTAGGAGGTTCTGACAGGAGCTTAAAGCAATGCTGATGTTCTGGCCAGCATCACTGGTGGAGGTCAGCAGAGCCACAGTGATGCACCAGCAGATGAAAGCAGTGTTAAGTGCTACTGCGGAGGGAGCAGAAAGCATCCAAGTATCTGCTGATCTCACTAAAACAGTGGCTACTTAAGTAAAAGAAGAGTCTTCCAGAAAAACAAAAGCAAGAACAGCTTGTTCTTCAGACTGTCAAGCTTATAGATATCCACTCAAAGAATCTGGATTTCACAGCAGAGACATACAAGGCAGTAGTCCAGTGTACGCACAGAGAGCCAAAGGCTGTCATAGACACTCAGTCACAGAGATATTTAAAGCAGTACAAAGGGTGGAAAAAAGAAATAATCGAACATTGGGGGGGAGGAGCTATGCTAATGACTACATTACAAAGAGCACTGACTACCAAAAAGAAGCACTAAGAGTATTTAGAACAGTCAAAGTCTATATACTCCTAGAAGATTGACCACAGGGGAAGAAAATAAGAAAACTAGAGGGTCAGGCTTCATATCATGAGGTAGAAAGAGCGCTGTGGCCAGCACTGAGGAAAGCTGAAATTCATTATTTGGGAGAGGAAGGAATTGAAACTATTGCTAAAGACTGAGAGGACCTCTGTAAATAGACCGAAGTAAGTTCCCTCGGTCATCTCACATCAGTCTGAGATATACTTTCCTGAATGCAGATTCCAGGAAGTATATGAAGAAAAAGTTCACAATTCACACCATGTAGACACAAATTGCTAATTTATTTGCATCCTACTCTCTTTCTGCCAAAGACAGTATTCAGGCAGAAAACCCCATTCCAACCTGACACCAAACCCTTTTATTTTCTCCCCTAATTAAAGCTTTAGCTTTTATCTTCAAATGATATAAACTAGAGTTCTTAATGTAAGGCATTCGTCTGCTGTGACTGAATTTACAGGGCCACATTACCAGCTGTCGTATATCACCATCACTCCACTGAAGTCATGGAACTGCAGCTGGATTTGCTTCATGAGCTTCACAGTTGAAACATCAGTCTGATCTTCTGTCAAGTTGCAGAAAAAAAATTATTATCTGTCTTTCAGAGATTTATCTATTTTCTATCAACACAGCGAATCCTGGCTTTTGTTTCTGTTCAAGACTTCAAGGTCTGGGCCTAGACTTTCATGATCTTCCTGCTTTGTCTCTCAGCAGGCATCAAGGGAGTTGCAAGCCTTTCACTAAGCCAGGTTTGAAATATGGCACTTAGATTCATCATGAAATCTACTTGTTAGGGCCAGTTTGGGCCTATTAACTCATGTTATGTGGTGGAACTCTACAACGTCATGAAGCACAAACTTCACAATCCCTTCTGCCTCTCAGGAGTCATCAGCTTTCTAAACAGCAGAGACAATTACTTCCATGAAGCAGTTATTTCAAGCTTCCCCACTCCATGAAGATGGATTGCTTGAGGTAACAAGGACAGCCCAAAATGCTTCCTGCTTGAGACACCTTTCAGTGAAGTACCTTCAGGGCACCACAATGCTACTGCTTCTGGCTGATCTAGAAGCCTTCAAAGGTAGCACCCACCTCAACTGTTCAGAATTTGGCACCAACCACTCCTTGCAACCTTGCAGTGTTTTTACCCTTTTTACCCTTTGCACAAGCAAGTGCTGAGATGCCCTCTCTGAACAATCCTCAGCATCAGCTAGGCAGCAGTCACCACAGTGAAGGTTTACTCCTGGCAACATGCAGACAGGTGGATCGTATGACCCAAAGTCTACATAGGTGTTCAAGTAACAGCACTTTGTAAGCTCTTTAGCCTACAAGGACAGATCTATCACATTGTGTCTGGATGACTTCTCTATGAAGACTACACGTAACTTACAAGTGGGCAGGAGGTACACCACCCTGCTTTGGAGCTGCTGAAAGACAGGAGCATCGCTTAAGACCAAGACAAGACATGGCATCTCCAACTCAACAACACATTATGCAAAATAAACTTTGATCCTACCCTAAAGCCATTTCATGCCTATTCCCCGTGCTTCACCTTGCAGCCACTTATGTCACTGAGTTGTACTGCTTCACTTTTACAGCAGAGCATAACAGTACTAAAGGCAAAGGAGACAGGAGGCTGGGCCAGCAGCTGCGCTGCACCCAGCAGAGAATTCTTCCTCCCTGCAAAGATAAGAACACAGAGAAAAATCTCTAAGTCTGCACAGTAATGTTAGGCATTTGGAAGAGGGATAAGGGTGGTGGGGGTGGTGGTAAAAGATGATCTCATGCAGCTATCAAGAAAAACAGGAGGGAGGGAGAGGAAAGAAAGCACACCTGACAGACATGTTAAGAGATGTCTGAACAGGAACAGGGCTGGCCCAAAACCACACTGCAGTCCCTTGGGAGCAGTGGAAGTAAAAGCAGTTCTGCAACTAAAGGCTTATCAATCACTTGTGTGTGTATGCGCTTTACTGAACTCCTGAAGAAAGCAATTTAAAAGACAGGAATTGAAGGATGACTAACAGGCTCTCAACAGACAGGAAGAGGAGAGCGGACATGGGCAGAAGGGACATCACAGGAAGAGGTACAAACACTATGTTCGGGAAAAGCCAAGACATACAAAGTGCCCATATGCCATAATGCTGCCTGGAATGATTCTGATCTCCCTTTCCTTTGAATAGCCAGCGCCACATTGCTGACTCCCTTCATATTGCCCACATACATCAGACTCTCCCAAAGCATCCTTTCTTCTTCAGGAGTGGTGACTGCAAGCTATGAAACAAGCAGCTCCTGAAGGAAGGAGGTACTGAGTTTTCAGTTGACTTCCAAGTCATGCAACTCAATCAATAAAGAGTAATTCACAGAGCCATTCTGGGAAACAAGAGAACAAGAATTACATGCTGAACCATCACCATTAGTTTACTATGCACATTTGGATCCACTTTCTCCACAACTCTGGCAATCCAGAAGAGGTGGTCAACTTACTTCTTAGGGAAGAAAGCAAGCCAGTTAACACTAGGTTACAGACTTAATCCTGCAAAAAACGACACCGCCTTGCGAAAACAGATTCCAGCCTAAGCTTGTTTAGGTAATTAAGACAAAAGATCTTCCACCCTACCTTTGCTATAAGGTATTCCAGTACAACTGTACCAAACACTTAGCCTCAAAACATGCCCATTCAAGTTTGGATACTGGATTCAACCCACTTAAAAATTCTTCTGCATAATTTGAAAAACTGAGCATGTACTTCATTAACAACTGGTTGATTAGCATTAATCAGCCATTTCACTCCTCTGCCACTGTCCTTGTAGCCAGAGGCTGAAAGTATTCACTATAAGAGTCACTCAGTTTATAAAACTTTGTTACATGATAAACACGGTCATCACTTGAGATTCCCGACAGGCCTTTCCCAAGTCAACACCACCAGACTGACCCACCTCCTGTGGTGAGTGTCTGCCCAAGCCCAGCCACATAGCTCGACGAGTATACGCTCCAACTCCTATATGTGGCAGAACTGCTCTATCCTCAGCCTGGGGAGGATTTCCCATGTGTTATAACTCCAACACTGTGGCACAGAAGAACATGTCTTTAAAGATGTAGCTATAGCTGTGTGTCAGTATTCAGTGCTGCGGGAAGTTAAAAAAGTAGACAAGCTGCTAAACTGATTTGGTGCTTTGGCACCTGTTTCTCTCCCCTCAGCTCCCCTCATATTCCTTGGCACACAAGACCTGATCATGAAAGAGTCCAACAAATTGCTTGAGCAGTTTCAAGTATGTCAAATCAGCATTACCACCCCTCACCCAGTCTGCCCTCCCACACCCCAGATAAAGCTATTCATTGTATAAGCACCACCTGCTAAAAGAGTAGAGCTCACACAACTGACACATTTTCATCAGGTAGCAAGACACCTCCAGCCACTCACTTTCCTGTAGATCCCCAGCAAGGATGGTCTGCTGAGACTCCAGGCATGAGAAGAAAAAAAAAAAAAAAAAAAAAGAAAAAAAACAACCCAAGTCACAGCTTCACATCAGCAGGACCCACTTTTTCTTCTGTTGCAGAAGGCATTTCACAACATCTGCCACTGGCCTCATCCAGACTCCAGCAACTGCAGCCTTTCTAGTCAGAACAGATGCTTCCCTAAAGTGTCTCTCAAGAAGTCCAAGCCCCTTCCTTCATGGGAGCAAGGGGATGAGAAGTCAGCTGTCCCGTACAGTCGTGGTCCCATGAGACCACTGCAGCAGTCACCATTCCTATTGCCAGCAAAGACATATTTGTAAAGAAATTAAAGCAGCTTTAGAAACCCACTGCCACCTACGCATCTGTGAAAGTCACAGCTTGGCTGAATGTGCTGAGACCTACATAATGCTGGCAAGCAGAAACAGTGGCCAAAACCAGCAAACCGAAGTGGCATTGGCATTGGAGGGAAACCAGTGGTTAACACCTGTGGCTCTAAGTCTGACCTGCAAGTAAGCAAGGTTCCAGTGAACAGCTTTTCAAAGGCACATACAGGATTTAACCAAGTCCTATGTCAAGAACAGGAAAACAATTAATTTTGGATGTTTCAAGCACCAAAACCTGTTCATTTCTATTCCAACATCAGATAGCAAAGGCACTTTCAGTGAAGCCAGAAATAAGAAAAACAAAAAATGAACTCTCCGCTCCTCGTACACAGCAGGATTAGGTAACGTTGCCTTCCTGGTTCAGCAGAGGCAGCTGCCAAAAGAAGGCCGAGGGCTGTCCGGGGCAGAAGGAGCAGTACGGCCAAAATCAGCAACACAAACATCAGAACAGCTTCAGCATCTCATCCCCTGCCTGCTGGTGAAGCAGCTCCCCTTCTGCCAAGGCACAGGGGAAAGGGACCCATCATAGAAATAACCGAAATAGAAATGAAGGCCGGGGACAGATTTCCTCAAAGAGTCTCATTAGCAGAGCAACTAGAGCCTGATCTCCACCCTCTTTACTACAAAAAAAACATACTCTTTATTAAAGTCCACTTGCAAGTGATTTCAGAGAGACCGGGAGAAGGGCACACTTAATAACAGTACATGACTGGAAGGGCTAAACCTGATTTTAAAAGTCAATAAAGTGCATGTTTTCATTTAAGAAACAAAACTTAGTCTTGGTTTTAATAAAAATTCAACCCTTATTTGTTTTGGATGAGGAGAAAGGAGATCAGAGTGCTGCTCCCCTCACCTTCCCAATTTTGAATCCATCTCATTGCTCCCAGCAACAAGAAACAAAATTCTGCTCATCCCTAAGAGAGGTTTGCTCCTAAAGAGAGTGGGAAATCCAGGCACGTGCTGGGTGGAGAGAGGAAAACCACTTGGAGATTCTTGCATTGCTTCAAAGATTAACCTAACTTTTTAATTTTAGACCAGAAGCAGCACGGCAAGATAGGGATTTTGTTTTTAAAGGGCAATTAGAGCCTTCCTCCTCCATTTGTTCTTTCTTTAGAAGAAATGTTTCTATTGTCTTGACATTTTGGAAAGGAAAAGCCCCACTGTGATTGTTTTATGGCAGTTATGAAATGCAGCAGCCGCACAATATGCAGCCTCAGGTTTGTGTTTTTGGTTCTCTTCTAGATGCCCTGCCCGGGCTGCGCAGGCATGAAATCATTTGCCTAACAGCTCAGCTACTGGTCACTTATCTAAGGAGAAAATCACTGATAACTGCAAACCAAGATAAACACCCCAATGTGCACAATGGAAGAACTTTGAAAAACAATATGCTCTTTTAAAGAGAGCCCACACATTAATGACCTTAGTCTTAGCTTTTCCACCTTAGTCACTGCCTCTACCATAATCGTATCTTGGTATCAGCCTATTTGAGCTCATTTTACTCCTATGGAGGATATAAAAATATCTGGCTTACGGAGCATACACACATCAGGAAGTTGCTACCCTGGAAAGCATGCTGCCAGGTTTATAGTCTAAAAGCACCAGGACAAACAACCATTACCTACTCTACTGAAACAGCATCCAAAGAGCCATCTTAAAAGTCCTTTAATCTCTTATCTTGAGAAAACTTGTCAGTACCAAAAGTATCGCAGTCATGTTGCCTGCTAGCTAAGGTGAAGAGTTCTGCAACACATTGCTGTACGATTTTATCAGGCATGAGAAATGCCAAATTCCTCATGTGTGCCAGCAGCCACCCCACAACACTTACAGTGAAAACTGGCATATACCAAGTAAGTGAACACAGAAGATTAATTTTCTAACCATAAGCAGTTCCCTGGGGACACCTCAGATTCCTGAAAATCTTGCTGCAACTTTATTTCAGAGTTTGAATGATGAAATTCTGGGCAGCCCCAGTCAAGACACACCAGGACAGAAGCCCACCATATTATTAAAGGCAAGGTCCTTATTTATTCCATACAGCAGTCATTGAAAACAAATCCCCAAATCCCCAAGATTTTAGCCTCAATTTAACGGGGGGTGTGGGGGGGTGGAGTTTAAGTATTTGATTCCAGATTTCCCACAGTGATTAACACAGTTAAAAAAAAGTTACCCGGTAAGACGCAAGAGCTGTACTTATTCAATCGATTTCACGCCATGACACTGACAGTAAGAGGCCTTCCTGCCAACAGCTGGCTCTTACTAATCCTTCCATTCAACCTGCTGAAACACGATTTTGCACCCAAGGCCACATGCAAAAGCATCTGGCTCAGGAGCAGAAAGAGAGATGCTGTAAGCAGGACAAGCTCCACACCTTTCCGTTCTATCCCCATAAATGAACACAAACAATGTTTAATGCCAGATCCCACAGTCCCTGCAATGGTGGTGACAGCCAGGAAATGCTTCTTTAAAAGTGGGGGTAGAAGCTTACACTATAAATTAGGTCCAGCTCAGTAGCAGGTGGCCACAAGGTTGTAATGCAAAGAAACCTTAATTTCAGATTGAATTAATCCTAAATCCAGAGCTACGTAGTATGTTGTTGAGGCCCCTTGTTGAGGCCCCTTCTGATTACTAAGTAGAAGAGACTGAGCAGCCAAGAGTCTGCTGTGAATTCCTTACACCTCATGACCACCGACTTCAATACGAAGATTAAGGAGGTGAACAGCAGCTTCCAACATAAGCGAACTCCAGCAGGGAGGCATTTTAAGAAGTAACAGAAACTGGGATGGACAACAAAAAGTCTAAACCAAAGCAGGTTCAAGGCACTCCAGCCCTTTCCCCCTAGAACATGCCATGTTTAAATGTAATCAAGTTTTTATGCCTCGATCCAGGTAGAATTTCCTTTTGTAGGACAGAGTAGCATACTATTTCCTTCCCTTAAACAAAGGCAGCAAAACTATGTCTTCTGAACTTAACTTGATCTAGCAATGCTGGCATTGAGCGCTGGTCAAACAACAAGGGAGAAATTAAAAAAAAAAAAAAAAACACAACAAAAAACCCCACCACATAATAGTTCATTCAGAGGCTACCTTTATGTTAAGGCTCAGGAAATGGATGGCAGAAGTTTTATTATAACTAGAGGGAGAGCATTTTTCTTTAATAATCTCCCCAACTGAAGTTACTCAGGTGTGTCTCCAGCAGACCTAGTCCCAGACACATTGCATAGTCAAAAGATGAAGTCATCATAAGCACAAAAACCAGTCTAGCCACCAGACCTGGAGGCTTTTCTCCCACTCCACTCCTTCACAGCAAACATCTGATGTACCTGGAACAGAGCAGAGCATGGCCAACCACCACTGCAGGCAGCAGGCTCCCCACAAAGAGGCAAGACAAAAACCACAAACTACAAACTCAGTAACAGAGAACCCTGCAAAAGACCGAGTCACTGAGCTGTGCAACTACATCGTGTCACCAGCATCCCCAAGGGTTTAAGGAACACTGACACACATCTGCCTTGGAGCTTCAAAACACGACGACTTGCGAACCTTTAACACATTGCTTTCTCCTGTGTCAGAAATGCATCCCAACCACAGACACACAGCACTTAATGGCTGGTTAGTGGTCAAAATTGCTTCCCAAGCTGGCCAAAGCCAAACATAGAGCATGATGAGCTTACGTGAGGTGTCTGCCATTTAGGACACAGCATCCTTGATTCAGATTAGGTTTTATTTACTGACTATTCACATCAGTCAGGAATGCTCCCTCCTTTCCCATCTTAGGCAATTTCAAAGGGTGTGGGGCAGAGGGAAGAGGAAGCAGTAAGCTCTTTCTTCTCTTCTCCTAAAAAACCCAACTTGCGGCTTTGGGGTTTCAGTTTTAACAGTAAGCAAGTAGTTATACAGATGGTTTGGGGAATTGCAGTGGTGAGGTCATAATCCAAGGACAACAGCATTGCACAAGTTTACTTGCATTTTCCAACCTGCCAGTCATTTGTTACATGAGGCGAACAGTAGATTTGGACTTCAGAGGGTTGGAATAACACACCTATTTAGATCAAGAATGTTTGAAAACAGTCATCCAGACACATGGAGAGCAAAGGGTGAGGAGATCCATCTCCAGGAAGACAGCAGACTGCATGATGGGATCTCTAGCATATATCTAAACAATGTTGTTTTGGAACAAAAACTACAAGTGAGATTTAGGAGATGACAGAGAAGCTGACTTGTTTTTTGCTCCACCCACTCACACACAGGTAAGAAATTTGCTCAGCCAGAAAGTGGCTACAGGCAAACTGTAACACACACAGGACATACAGCACCAATTCCTCCTGTACCTTGATGACATAAAATAAGCAGTGCCCACGAGGAAACCTAGTACAACACTTCTAGTGGGTCCAGTCTTTCTCGTGATACTCTTTCTTACCCTGTTATAGACAAAAGCACGCCTCTTCCCCCATTTTATGTTTGATTTTCTCTTATTCACCTTCCTAACCATTTGAATCTGGGCAGATTAATGCTGCAGTAAAAACATATGCTTATGGTGAAAGGTACACATGCTCTGTATACAAATAGCTCTGTAGGAGCACACAGCAGCTGAGGAAAACTCCTACCACATACCACTTGCACAGGAGTTTGATGTGCAGTGGCTGGGAAAGCACCTCAAGAGACCATTTAGTGCAATTCTCTACAGTGAGACAGAAGTAAATTACCTCCTAGGAAGGGAGAGCCAGCAAGATGATGAGAAAACAGCTCCTGGAAAGTTTCAATGACAGTGTGAAAGGCAGTTATAAGAAAATCCAAATCTACTGGAAGGGAGCATAAGAGTCTGCCACACATCTCCACTGTCATGTGGAGGTCTGCACACAGGGTCTGCAGCCATAGAAGGATGAGATTCAGCCTTCTATCTGGGCAGTCTGTCCTGCTATGCCACCACACTAAAGTTAGCTCTGCATGACCAAGTAGTTTGGCCCACTTGAAGCAATCTGTAAGACAACCATATAGAAAGTCCCAACATCCAGACTAAAGGTTTACAAGGCTTTTACTTCAGATCAGATCTCCTGACACAGACCAAACACACACAGGACATCAGGGGAGCCAAGTGGCCCTTTGGGAATGCAGCCTCTGGTTTTGTTTTAGATAGAAGGAACCCACCTTGCACACCCTGATGCTGCCCTGCAACGCCAGCCAGCACACTGGGCAGGGAGGGTGAAAATCAGAAGGTTTACTTCAGAAATGCCCTGCTGATCCAAATCAAAACGTGAAAAGTAGACATAGCTATTTCCCAACCCCTTTACCCCACACTACTGTCAGACTTATTTTCTCCTCCCTCAATTAATGTGTTTAACATGCGGAAAAACAGAAGGAAAAGTTTCCTAAGCCTCTTTGCCTTCTCACCGCTCACCTCTGGACCTTTCTTTCCTGAGATGAAGGGTTAACAGCCAAAAAGCACACAGCACATTAAACAGAAGCTCCCTCTAAGCCAAACTGATTCTCAGATGTCAGTGTGCTAGTTTTGTTGATGAATACATCCTGCTATGTTTGTCATTGCTGCATGTTCTTCTGAGGTGTTTTCTAGTTTGCCATTGAATTTAAGAGCAGCTTTTACAGCTCCTTTTGAAGCAGCCTCCCCTACTCACAGCACTGCTTACCAAGTGGCTCAAGCCTGGGAGTGGTGAGGGAGGAGGAAGACACTGCAGAGAGATGTCTATCACACAGGATAGGTGCTGCGCTGCTGCTGGATCAGGGAGGGAGCTGGTAGCTGGGAAGCAGCAGCCAGGGCAAGGACACTGGCACAGAGGGTCCAGCAAGGCCACTTACCTTGCCGGTAAGTGAGGGACCACTTGGTGGATAAAGAACTGGCTGGACAGTTGCACTCAAAAGAGTTGTGGTCAACAGCTCCATGTCCAAGTGGAGACCAGTTATGAGTGGTGTCCCTCAGGGGTTGGTACTGGGACCAGTGCTGTTCAGCGTCTTTGTTGGTGACATGGACAGTGGGATCGAGTGTACCCCCAGGAAGTTTGCCAATGGTACCAAGCTGTGTGGTGAGGTAGACACACTGGAGGGGAGGGATGCCAGCCAGAGAGACCTGGACAGGCTGGAGAGGTGGGCCCATGCCAACCTTATTAAGTTCAACAAGGCCAAGTGCAAGCTCCTACACCTGGATCAGGACAATCCCAAGCACACATACAGGCTCGGCAGAGAACGGATCAAGAGCAGCCCTGAGGAGAAGGACTTGGGGCTGCTGATCAGTGAGAAGCTCAACATGAGCCAGCAAGACGTGATTGCAGCCCAGAAGGCCAATCATATCCTGGGCTACATCCGAACAAGTGTGGCCAGCAGGTCAAGGGAGGTGATTCTGCCCCTCTACTCCACTCTGGTGGCACCCCACCTGGCATACTGCGTCCAGCTCTGGAGTCCCCAACATAGGAAAGACAGGGACCTGTTGGAACGGATCCAGAGGAGGGACACAAAGATGATCAGAGGGCTGGAGCACCTCTCCTATGAAGACGGGCTGAAAGAGCTGGGGTTGTTCAGCCTGGAGAAGAGAAGGCTCCACGTAGACCTTATTGTGGCCTTCCAGTATCTAAAGGGGGCCTACAGAAGAGCTGCGGGAGGACGAGGGCATGTAGTGATAGGATGAGGGGGAATAGCTTCAAACTGGAAGAGGGTAGATTTAAATTAGATATTAGGAAGAAGTTTTTTAGTCTGAGGGTGGTAAGGCACTGGAACAGGTTGCCCAGAGAAGTTTTGAAAGCTCCATCCCTGGAGGTGTTTAAGGCCAGGCTGGATGGGGCTTTGAGCAACCTGGTCTACTGGGAGGTGTTCCTGCCTATGGCAGGAGGGTTGGAACAAGATGATCTTCAAGGTACCTTCCAACCTAAACCATTCTATGATTCTTACTGGTGGAGCGGGAGAGGTGACAGCCGCCCAGCCAATCTGCTAACTCAGTGCACCCCAGCTGAGGAACTCCGCCCCCAGCTTCCACCAAGCTTTCAGGACATTGTTATGCAGGGCCATAGGACAAGAAAAGTTGTATGCTTTGCTAGACTGCAGGGTCTGAAAGCACAATTTGGCCCTCTATAATAAACTCTCTTTTAAAAAGAGATTGTAACTTGTGGGAAGCTTTGGCAGAGAATGTAAATTCCTCCCCCCCTTTTATATTCCTCTAAGAGCTTCAAGCAATAGTCAAAACACTCCCAAGACTTTCACTTGCTGTCTCAGCTTAATACAGGACTGTATACTTTTTCCTCTCCCACATGCACGTCCTCCCCATTTTTCCAAAGATCCACCTTTGCCAGCATGAAGACGGGCATGGGTTACACTTCTGGCAGCACAGGGAAACAAGCTGCGCAAACGACACAGTGGATGTGGAGCAACCCTGCACTAGACAAAAGAGTGCTTGGGAAAGGGGAGAGGACAGCACAAGGGAAGTAGTGTGCTTTTCTCCAGATTGAAGATACTGGGTGGGAGTGGTTTTGTTCAGTTCAAGGGGGGAAAAAAAAAACCCAATAAATTCTTATTAGAATGCACACTATAATTCAAAGGCTTATAAGCCTCAGTGCAATAGCTATGTGAGAGACATTGCCAAGGAAAGAACTGATGTGCTTCAGAAAACCGGGTATAAGTAGAAAAGCTTCAGCAAATAAGTTTTCATCCTCTTCAGGAGGAGTTTTACCTCAGCACACTGGCATTTCATTTCCTCCCTCCAGCACCGCAGTCACTGATGCTCTCAAGGCTGATGGCAATTGCCCATATCATTCTCCCCAGCTGGTGCAGGAAGCTACAGTGTAACTTAGTGCATGCAAGGGGGGATTGAAATCAAGGTAGGAAAACTGTGTGAGTAACAAAGCCAGATCCCTGTGCTTTCAGGGGGGTTCGCCTCTCTGCCCTCAAACAGCAGCCTCCTTCAGTCCCACTCCTCACAGAGCCTCAACTCAGTGTCCAGTGAGGCCACCTTTCCTTTTAGTCCCCGTGGTTGTGAGTCATCAAAGGACTGAGGTTAGCCTCTGGAAACCACCAAATTTTCTTCCTTCCTATAATGTTTGTCAATAGAGCCCATACGAAGTTTTGAAGAAATATCTGACCCCAGAGGGTAACCCTTTTTGGTGCACAGATACCTCTATTAACACTGCTAAAGAACTATTCATACTACGCATGCTAGAAAAAAAAATGAGGTGTAGTAGAGCAAATACCAGGTTTTAGTATAGTGACTATCTGGTGCTAGCCACACATTGTAATTCCCCTCCTCTGCTTCCTCCCCCCAAGAGGGCATAGCACAAGGGGGGAAAATAAATAAATAAATAAATAAATGCACATAGTTCTGTTAGTTTACCCCTGGAGTGCCAAGGCCAAGGGCACTGGTCTCCCATCCACAGCAGACGGCTGCTCTCCCAGCCCGCTCCGGACACCGGGCACAGGAATCTGAGCTTGGCACCACGCTAACCCAACTATGCGGCTTCTGGAGCAAAAACGGTTCATGTCCTGCCAAGAGAGCACAGAAGCAGCCAAAATACAACTGCCTGTACCACTGTCTATGCAACTAGGCCCTTAGATACTCATTCTGCTTGTGTTTTCAGGTCAAAGTTTTTTTCCTTGGTAACTATGAAAACTAGATTACTTGCAGAAGCACCTCAGAAGTCGACCACAGACTCTAGAAGCAAGGGCTTCGCAAATAAAAATGCCCAGCATTGCCAGAGCTAAATAAAGCAGCTGAAGTTTAGCTAACTAGGAGTATGTTAACTCTAACATACTTTCTCAAGAATCACTGTTTCATTCTTTGAAGCTATGAGCAACAGCATGAGCCACAGTGCTGTCTTCCCAGCCTGGATGAAGGATTTATCCTCTGCTACTTTAATTTTCTACTCCTTGAGTTTTTCCTTGAAAGTCTCCACCCCCAACACTGCATTCCCATCTGTCCGCCCCCAAGCACTTGGCCTAAATTAAGCCAAAAATCAAAGCCAACTGATTATTTATTAAACAAACAGGATACATTTTGTCTTTGGTAGAATTGAGCACTCCTGGTAGCTGTAGTCTTTAAACTTTACTTTGGGGGGATGGGGGGGAAGGAAGGAAGCGGTGTTTCACTTTAGGAGAGCACACTGAGAAGTTATTTTACTTAAAAGCCATCTGCCTATAAAATGAAACTGTACACACATGTAAGACCTAACAAGCTATAAACAAGCATCAATAGCAACACTCATATTTCAGTGATAATAGCTGGCTTTGATCACGTTTCTTTAGACTACCCTCCCCTTCAAACCATTTTCGACTCTCTCAACTGCTGTCAAGCCCATCTCCCACATCTGTTGATTAAAGGAAGAGGCAGAAATTGGAATTCATGGGGGTGCAGGGAAGGAGCTAGTGCACTTTGTTTGTGTGCCAAAAGCTTTACCAGGATGCAGAGATGTCCCTAACAAACAGAGGCCAGCAACATGTGCAAGTGAAAAAAAGCCACAGTTATGTACACGGAAAGGCATTTCTAAGTTTTTCCAGAGAAATTCTGTATACTGTTTCCTGTGAGAAAACGAGCATTTGACTAGAGATCTCCTAATCAGGAAACAGACACGTCAGGTATTTCTAGAATGCTAATGAACATACAGAACAGAGCAGGGATTATCTGCTGCCTGCCTCAGCTGACACCAGGGACTCCCAGCATCTGAACGCCCTTCTGCTTTTATCCAAGTCACAGTTTACAGAAAGATCTTTTGCATGAAAACAAAACAATACACAGAGTTAGTTCCCAAACCGATAGAGCACTACATGTGGAGCTACAGGAAGACAGAGCTTAGAAGCCACTTCCATCAGGGATTGTTTTCTTCTGGTTGGGGAAAAAAGAGAAAACATATCCAAGACAAGAATGTGCAATAAAATCAGATTAAGGAATGTTAGTCACTCCTGGCTTCCCCTCAAAACAGAAGTCAAAGACTTTCCGCCATTCATTCACAAGATGTCTAAACAGTGAGTCGTGCTGAAAGAAGAAAAAAGAGAGAAGTGAAAGGAGACAAAGAAGGTTGCTCTTCTCAACCTACTAATAAGCTCCCAAAAGTGATTTTCCGTCATTCGTGTGCTAAAAGCCAAAGCAATCCCTGCAGCATCAGCACGCGCTGTGGTCAGGGCTGGGTCCCAGCCAGCCAAGAGTGCAAATACAGTACTAAATGCACTCATACTTTCCCACTGAAACAAAGCCTGAAAAGCCTAACCACTGCTCCATCCTCTGTGCTGCCTCTTCCCAGTTAAGCCTCCTGATACTGCTCCTAAACAAAAGCGTCCCTGACTGCTTCCATCCATGTTTACACAAGGAAGACGCTGAGGGTCATGGGCTGCAACAGCTGAGGAGAACAGGCACATTGCTGCAAACGTGTCCACTCTTCTTCAGATTGGCTTAGGTACTTGGTGGCTTTGCTGTTGCGATTCGGCATCCATTTACACAAACACCAGTGTGGTTCTCAGAGAAAGGAGGATTGTAATTGAAACCACCAAAAATAACCATTGGCATACGACACTTGTTATTTAGCACAGACCCCCTTCAGCAGTTTTCATGGTCATGATTCAGCAGACATGGTGGCAACACTCCAAAATAAGGTCTCTTTCTCCTTTTTCTGCAAAAGGACCACAGAGCTGCACAGAGCAGCCTAGGAGAGGACCTCATGCCCAAGCTTAACCAATTTACCACCACACTGCATCCCAATCACAAGAGAAAATACAGACTAAGGCAGTTGCAGACAGAGAGTTGTGCTAAGTCTTCACAAAGTCTCTCCCAGGGAACTCTTTCCCCACAAGCAAAATGGACCTGGGCTGCTATTCCCAGCAGCTGATGAGTCAAATAACTTCATTATGAAACACTTGCTCGAGACCAGAGTTGTTATTTAAGGAGCCAGTATCTCACCTGCCCCACAAAGATAATACAGGTACATGAGACAACACACCCAGAACATAGCTTCTCTCTACCTACAGAAGTGATGTGCTCTGAAGCAGCTTTTCTTTGACTGCTTTAAGTGTGTTACACTAGCAGAGGAGTTGTTTACCCAGCTTCTGCTGAAACAGTAACACTGGACATATACCACCTCCCGGCAGCTGCAGAAGCTAGTGAATGTACAAAAAAAAGCTGTTGGTTTTGTTGTTTTGCTTTTTTTAAATGAATGGACATAATTTAAAATGAAAATTCTTCATCTCAGAGAGGGCCTTGCTGAAAAAGTTACTGAAAGGCTATAGGAAGTGATGTTTCTCTCCAATTTTTGCCACACAGAGAGCAGCAGGGAGTAACATATGCCCTAGACTTCTTGTAAATATATCTCAATTAAAAAAAAAAAAAGGTTGTAGGCCACAGAGTTTCAAAACAGTTGAAATAAAACCCCCTTCCTTCCTATAAATCTGTGCTTAAATCTCAGGCACAAGGTAACATATTTAGCATTTCCAGAGGGATGCACACA
This sequence comes from Ibidorhyncha struthersii, assembly GCA_013398815.1. Lineage (NCBI taxonomy): Eukaryota > Metazoa > Chordata > Aves > Charadriiformes > Charadriidae > Ibidorhyncha > Ibidorhyncha struthersii. Next base: position 488,314 of record VZSZ01009856.1, read on the forward strand.
GAGATGACCATGAGGAAGATGGTTGTGGTTGTAGACTTCCCTTTAAAGACCTTCTTTTGCTTTGAAAACAGACAAGCACACTGTGTCTGGAGAGAAGCAGCTGTTCACCAGCTCCCAATTTACACATCCATTGGGCAAGCAAGCTCCCACAGACATGAGAGTTGCTGTCTTGCACTGGTCATGTCAGATCCTCTGAGCTGTCAGACACAACCGCCTCCCTATACGAGGACCCAGAATCTTCTAAACCAATGTGGAGGAACAATTCTGCTCCTTGGAGTCTTTATAGCATTTGAATTGAACCTGACACGTCAGCTTTGAATCTCATCGTCCTCCAAAGGTCCTGGGCTGCTGCCTGTTCAGATTGTTACTGGTCATTGCCCCCTTGGGAGGGATAGGAATCACAGTACAAATAATAAGCAGCAGAACACAACAGCTGTATCATGCTGGCGCATGGAGAGGCAGAGAAAGAAAATGACAGACAGGAAGCAACTTTAAAAAAAAATAAAAGTGGAACTGTGCATTTGACAGGTTTTTTTTAATAAAAGTAAATCACTCTGAAATGTGTACGAGTATTCTGAGCAGATTACTCATCGTAAATATTTTAAAGATATTAGTTGGCAACCATTTCCCAGCTGAAGGTGCACTAGACAACACACCCAAAATCTTTACTACTTTTTTCCTCATTTTATCATTAAAAATAACAAAGTGGCCTGGGATCTAAGTGCCTTAAAAACACTTGATGATGGGTTTTTTTCCGATCAAGAAAAGCTTATCAGGCCAGTGCAAAAACATTCACCCAGCTCTTAATGGGATGATAAAGACTTAGGCATATAACTTGCCCATCACAAAAGAAAAAAAAATTAAGAAAAGAAAAAGCTTACCCACCTTCGGCAGTTGGGAAAGCAGAATTCTGCAAGTTGCAAAAGCTCACATGCTTTATCATGGAAATGATTACATTATTCAGGAGTGACTAGTGGCAGTGGCTGTGCCACCACACTGTCAGACTCACCACTTGTGTGAACTCCCCACAGAAGCACTACAATGCAAGTCAATTCAGGGGCTGTATTTCAGTAGCCGTTTTCTTCCACTAACATGCAAGCTGCCAAGAATTGATGTTGGGATTTAGATAAACATATCAAGTATAGATAAATATTACATGCAACCACTCTGTTTCTTCCAAGTGCCAATATTCTCAGTGCCACTGACATAGATAGAAAGCCTGAACCATATTCTGTACTATACTACCTGAATTCAACATCCAGCCTCCTTCTGATGTCCTCCCTGGAAGGGTGTCTTCAAAAGCCATTCTAGCCAGATAGCAAGATATCAGCTCCTTAGGCCTCTCAAATTGCTGTTCAAAACACCTACTGCTTCTGCACATGCATTTTCAAGCCAGCTGCTTGCAACCACTAAGTGCTATAAAGAAATAGTTAAGCTGATTATTTGTTTTAAAATGATTCATGTTTTAACTACATAAATAAAAAGTCTTGAGGCAAAAGATCTAGCAAACAAGGTTTTGCAGATGGAGTATGTGAATTTGAAACTCAAGTCCTTCCTGGGTTCCTTTTCAAAACTAGTGAGACCTTGCTTTCCCCACCCCCCCAAGTTCTTTCCTCATCTTTCCCATACATGTTTATAATTTCCTGTGCATTCTCTCTTCCTCTGCTTTTTGAACTGTACTAAAAATTTCTGTTTGTGGGTAGGTAGATTCTGGAACAAACCTCAGCGATATGAAGACTGCAATCTCAGAACCATTAGACTCCCCTCCTGCAAGCTAACAAAGCAGCCCAAGTGCACAGTTGCAAGTTACATGCAATGTGAGCCCAAGGAGATCCAGGCTGCATCTGCACAGGGACAAGACTTCTCCTTCGATTCTGAACTCTGCCCTAGTGCTCTGCACCAAAGCACATCACTTCTGGTATTCATGTCTTGGATCAGCTCACAAAGCCCATCCACGTACGCTGTAGCCAAACGCCACATTCAAGAGGAGAGGGATTCATTCACTGCATTGAATAACAAGCATTCCTGATTTATTTTAGGCTGCGTGAAAGCTAATAACATAAACAAATCTTATGTTTTCCTTGAAACAGTACAAACACTAAGAGTCAGGAACCACGTCTCAGCAAGACAGCAGGAACCAAACCTGAGTAACAGATTCCACAACTGCATGGTACAGAGCGTGAAGATGCTCTACACTCTGTAAGCCGCACCATGAGCTGACACAGCCCCATCATACAAGAGGGATGCGAGACCATGCTGGAGCCTTTCAGGGAATCATAGAATCATTATGGCTAGAAAAGACCTTTAAGATCATCGAGTCCAACTGTTACCTAACTCTCCCAGGCCCACTTCTAAACCATGTCCCTGAGCACCATATCTAGATGGCTTTTAAATACATCCAAGGATAGCAATTCAACTGCTTCCCTGGGCAGCCTGTTCCAGTCCTTGATAACCCTTTCAGTGTTGAAGTTTTTCCTAATGTCTAACCTAAACCTCCCCTGGCACGAGTTGATGCCATTTCCTCTTATCCTATTGGTTGTAACTTTTGAGAAGATACCAACGCCCACCTGTCTATAATCTCCTTTCAGGTAGTTGCAGAGAGCAATAAGGTGTCCCCTCAGCCTCCTCTTCTCCAGGCTAAACAACTCTAAGTCACTCAGCCGCTCCTCATAAGACTTATTCTCAAGACCCTTCACCAGCTTCGTTGCCCTTCTCTAGACCCTCTCCAGCACCTCAATGTCTTTCTTACATTGCAGTGCCCAAAACTGAACACAGTACTCAACATGCAGCCTCACCAGTGCCGAGTACAGTGGGACAATCACTTCTCTATCTCTGCTTGCTACACTATTCCTGATGCAGGCCAGGATGCCACTGGCCTTCTTGGTCACCTGGGCACACTGCTGGCTCATGTTCAGCTGGCTGCCAATCAACACCCCCAGGTCCTTTTCTGCCAGGCAGCTTTCAAGCCACTTCTCCCGAAGCCTGTAGCATTGCATGGGGCTGCTGTGGCCCAAGTGCAGGACTTGGCCTCACTGAAGCTCATACTACTGGCCTCAGCCCATCGATCCAGCCTATCCAGGTCCCTCTGAAGAGCCCTCCTACCCTCAAGTATATCAACACTCTCACCTAACTTGGTGTCATCTGCAAACTTACTGAGGGTGTTCTCAATCTCCTCATCAAGATCTTTATTAAAGATATTAAACAGGAGTGGCCCCAGCAATGAGCCCTGTGGAACACCACTAGTGACCGGCCGCCAACTGGATTTAACTCCATTCACCACCACTCTCTGGGCCTGGCCATCCAGCCAGCGTTCGATCCAGCAGAGACTACCTTACAGACACAGGACTGTAGCAACCTGCCTTTATGAGCCTTCGGACCTCAGCACAACCCCAGAAATACCTCTAGCAGCATTCCCTCCACAGTGATCCCTCCTCGGCAGGGATGCAACTTCTCTTTGTTGTTTCTATGTGCAAGCAGCTATCCAGCAATATATGTTGTCGACACTGACGTGCCTTGTAGTGCCAGGAGGTCTTTAAGGCAGGAAGACCTGGTTTGCTGGAATTGCTCACTCAACACCAGTTGCAAGAGAGCCACCGTGGAAGGGTACCATTCAGCAAGTGTTAGCAAGCAACCTAGCTAACCAGGTTTACACTAGCAAGGAAACAATTTCCTCTCATGGTTGGCTGCTGCAGCATGTACAGAAGTATCATCACACTTCTCTTTCAGCTCTCCTGGGACATCCACATTGAACTGAAGTGGTCTGAGACATAGGCAGTAACATTGCTGAAGACGGAGCTAGTGACTCTGATTTTTCAAGATAAGCACAACACACCCATAAACCAGACCAACAAGACTCAAGAGCATGCTACCCACACACTGTATGACACCCGTCAGGGTAGAAAGGCACCCGCACCACACTCCGCAGCTCCAGTACTTCCTCATGATGCAATACAGCTCTGGGAACTCAGGATGCAACTGGTGAGAGGAAGGGTGTGGGACATAGCCACCACTTCCCAACTGAACCAGGACCAACTGAGGTACAACACAGAAAAAACCCACTCAGGGAAATGCTGCTGTCCAGCCTCACTCCAGGCATCCAGAGGTGGGATAAGTTAGTTGCAGGGTTGCTGTCCACATGGTCTAGGGTCAGGCTTCTGCTGAAGCCCACTGCAAGACAGGGCTTTGCACGTACCTCCAACACCACCCTTCCTCTTGCTTGCCACCACTATGTACTTCCCAGAGCTGATGCAGATGACACGTACCCTTGCTGAAGGTCATCTGAGCAGAGGAAGCCAAGTTTGTTGCGGCAAGCTGTTTCCTGTGATCTGCAACCCATGAGCTGGCTCCTGTGGCCAGCTGCTTCTGGGAATGTTTCAGGGAAGGGAGATGGGTTTTGAGGTACTGCCAAGCCACTTTGCCCACAGCAGCACATGTTAAATCACAACGGATATCCAGTCTGCAGCTTCTCACAGTTCTCTCCCTCTCCTCTCCATCCCCTTTGGGTGACACGGCATGCCTGAGATGAGCTTAAATCCCTACCCCAGAGCACCCTGCAGTGCTCATACAACAGAGATTGGCATACAGCAACGAACAACATCTAACACAGAAGCTGTATTACAACCCACATGTACTATACATCTTTGTCACACCATATGTCCCCTGTAAGGTGACTGGGAAACTGCACACATGGCAGGGGAAGGTGTGCTATGGTCTGGTAGCCAAGTAGATCAGGGAAGGAGAAATGAAATCCCACTTAAAGCAAAATACAGCACAGGCCAGTGCTCTTCTAAGGGGCAGGCTTGGGACCCCCAGGGCAGCGTGCAGGCAGCTATTCAGTTCCTCTCTTTCAGTGCAATAAATATTAATGCACTAAACTCCACGCTGTGACAAGAGCTGCCAAGTAATACTGTCACATGGCCTTTGAAGTCAGCCAAAAAAACAGGGAAAGGGAAATTCTGCAATACCCTCACCAGCACCTTTGCATCCACAAAAGGCAAGAGACCCAAACAGAAGATAGAAGTTAAAAAAAATTTCCTGTTTTTCACAGTCATGGCCCAGTGCAGGCACAGATACCTTGAAGAGGTCAGAAAGGCACGAACCACACAATTACTGAAATCAACTAACACAATAAATAAATAAATCTGGTATACCTCTGGGCTTGGCCTATTTACACAAGAAGAAGGGTTTGCCAGATCTAGTGAAAAATCATGACCAGCATTAATATTTTCAGTCACCCTTGCAAATGTAAAGATCACTAGCAAATCAGCAGCACTGTCTGCACCACAATTACTGTCCGTCCAGGGGAAACCCTTGGGATAAAACCTTTCAGGTACAACAAGCTGATAAATGGAGACATCACGTGGTTACCCACATGGAAAAGTAATACCCTCATGAAGCAACCTAATGGATGAAGGAGCAACTTTTCAACGATAGCACTGTAGGATCCAAGTTCACTTTAACACTGGAAATAACAATCTTACATTTTGGGAGAGATACAGATAAAACCCACCATGAAGAGGTCATCGTAGCTTTGAAGACAATTCAGACTTGAGGAGCCTGCATGAACATTAAGTTGGCTCCCTGTACGCTACCCTTTCCTCTATCACTCAGGCAGAAGTTCTAGAAGCAACAAGTACATTGCACAAGTGTCCAGTGCACTTTTAAGTGACTGGAGTAATGCAGGCACAGCAGACATTGTCACTCCTCCTGCTATTGATAACCTTTGTCTCAGCTAAGAATTGCCCTGAAACAAACTTTTAAAAACATCTTGTTGCATACTGTACTTCAAGTATGCTATACTTTTATTTTTTCCTTCCACAAAGGATAAGGCATGTTAGAATGATGCAGCTTCAAGGAAGGCGAGCTTAGGGAACTCCTTTTTTTCTTGTTGCTAGCCAGAAAGACACTACCTCTAGACTTATTTATGGGCTCTATTATAAAGCAAGCATTCATTCAGATTCTTGCAGTTTGGGGAGAGTTATTTCTGAAACTTTACAGTTTTCTGTTTAACACTATATGTTTTTTTCCTCCCCTTTACTCATGCCTGCTGCATTTAAAACTAGACCTTAGTAAGCACACAAAGGCAAAAATGTAAAGATTACATTATTTTGTAAATAAAATCATTGCCTCTGCTAGATACAAACTACCAAATTGCCTGGCAGAATGAGAGAGAAGCAGCAATAAAGCAGACTAATAGAGCAAACAAACTAGTTGCCATCAGTGTCAAATCTGAGGTCATAATTGACAGACCTCCTCTTATCACACCTCAGCGGCATTCACAGATGAAGACAACAGCTTTAGGCCTTTTGAAATACTCAGCTTTAAAGAAAACAGTCATGTTCACCTACAGCTGCTGAAGAGGCAGAAACAACATTTCGGAGTCCGCCGCTGCCAGCAGCTGAGTAGCTTCACAGTGCCTTTGCCACGCCAAGATGGTGCCTTCCACCAACTCCGCTGGATTCCAGCTCTCCAACTTCCACAGACACCAGGCAGTACATAATTTCTTATCCATACATAAATCCAAATTAAATAAATATTCTCCCTCAAAAGTTCACAGTGTTTATTTTTAAAAAATTCTCAACTCCTCTATTAGTTCTAATGCAAAGGGATAATCAGAGAAGAAAAATTGGTCTAAGACCCATGGTAAGAGACAGCTTTTCCTCACTAATTGCTATCTCCATACCTCCTCTGTCACTGCTGCTCCACCCCACTGATGCCGATGTTTTCCAAGCCTTCTTGTAGCGCTTGGAGTAAAACGGGCACCGGCACCTGCGCACTGTCACCCAACACACACTCTCCTGCCCTGTCAGCGGCAGCCTTCCAGAGCAATTGAAAAAACTAAGGCAAGGAGTAGAAAGCTGAGAACTGAAAGGAGGAAAAAGCAATAAATGGGAAACAGAAGCAAAACAAAAAATACAAGAAAATTAAGGCAGGGGGGATATGAGTGGTGTAGAAGTTGTTCGTATAAAGTTTTTAGAGGCTATTTAATATCAGCGTATGGCAGGGGACTGAAGAGCAAGAACAGTGAAGTTTTCTAGGTTAATAGTTTCCTTAATATTCCCACAGGATTCTTAGCTACTCTAAACATAGCACAGAGGAAAAAATAAGATTCAAGTAGATCATCATCAGGGGCAGGTTCAAGAAAGAGTTCTTTCAACCTCCCCCAAACCACTTTCTCTCTTGGTGTTGAAAAATATCCAGAGTTCTTATGCAGTATTAATGCTGACACTCACATTTAAATTTGCAGTGTGTAACCTCAACAACACAAGCAGTCTGAAGACAAAAGACGACCTTTCAGTGACTTAAAAAAATGGTTTGACTTGAGTTATAATTGTTGAGTTATATTTTGAGTTAATTTTTCAATGCCTACTACAAACATCTAGCAGAAACCTCCTTCACTGCATGCTTGCTTTCAGTGCAAAAGTCTACTGATTAAGTTATCATAAGCCCTTTAGTGTACTTGAGAAGTTTAGAGTACTTCAGAAATTTAGTAGAAAGCCTACTCCTGAAGGCCTGAGTCTTGAGTTAATGTTTGTATTTGCATTGTGTTATCTACCCTCCCTCACTACATGAAACCTACTTTGCGCTTGTGAAGTCTCTTCAGGTAAAATCTGGTGTCAAAGAAGAGGCTGTCAAGTGCGTTTCATTATTACCTGCACATTGTACTTGTTTCCATCACTTACAGAAGGGAAATGACAGATAGGCACAACAGGAAAAAACCTGAGCCATGAGCAGGAAACAGAATCTCTTGTTTTGACTGCTAAGGTAAGGAAAGATAAATAGTGGAAAATTCCCTCATAGGGACCTTAACAGAGGTGGACCATTTGACATGTCTTCCTCACCAGTGTTTTTATACAGTCAAGCCACCTGTTAAAGCAGCTTCACTATCTTAAAAAGGGGTCAGACCAAGGAAGAAAATAAAAAAAGTTTCACTTGAGACTATCTTTAAGTACACATAATTGGAGGGTTCTTCTGTTTTGCTTTTTAAAGTACTGTCAAAGCAGCAATCTGCAACTGTAAGACAACAAACAGGAGTCTGAAGGGACAGAAGAGAGCGGTTATTTGCTTGTTCTTATGTGGTTTACCAGTTAAAACAAAGCATAGAGTTGAGTAGAGGTTCCTATTAAAGGCTACATGAGTTCCCACTGTAAACAAGTTTTAGTTGAAATTCAGCAGAATGTGTTGTGCTGGTACCAGTTGGATGCAATTTTTAAGAAGCATCAACTGTTAAAGTCTATTTTTATTATTAATATATTTGATTACGTGTTTTTATTATTAAACTTTGAAACTGAAACCAAATCCCATGTAGCTTTAACACAGACGTGCAACAAACATTTGCTGCCAATGACAGAACAGCAACAGTGGCAATTTTGCCAGGCTTCTGTTCCATGCTTACTGTACACTGCAACTACTAATATTTATGCAGCGCATATTTCTATAACAGTTCCCACTACCAGTTATTGACCAACACTACAAAGCCTATCTGTAGGCAGTGTTATTTCCACACATTTTCCCCTCCTTTCACTGAAAAGTCTTGCTTACCAGGTATTCTGGCTACAAGTGACCAGTGATGAAAATCAAATATCCTTGTATTCTAAAAATTGAGTTTTCAAGGAGAGAAGCAGCCTCATGCTAGGCTCTGCTCAGCCACCAGGTATCACTAACTGTGCCAGCAACAAAATCCAAGGCTGTTTTGTGTTTATGTCTGACAAGCTAGATAAAACATAATGTTTTTAAAGATGCTTAATAAAGTAGTTGAAAGATAATGATTACTCAGTCTCATCATTTGCACATGAAAGGTGGAGCAGAGAAGTTACAGTAATTTGTTGCCAGACTTCACTGGAACAAACAGCTGCATTTTACTTATCTTCAGATATCAAAGGACTCGAGTGGGACAAAGATTACTTGGCTTGACAAGCATTCAAAGACCCCTCCAGCTCAAAAACAGAGACGTTTGAGGAGAATCATGAAAGGATTTAATTTTAGACTAGCAGCAATTCCTGTTACACTAGCACGAAAACTACCACCATCCCCTAATCTTGTCAAAGCTAAGACAAGATGCTTTACAAATACAGTGGCATTGCACATTTCCAAAGGCTACAATCAGACAAGTTCTTTCTCCCAGGAAACAAAGGCTTCATGGCAGTGTTAGGTCGCTTTAAATCTGCTGCAGTCTTGCCCATACTATGCTAGCCCCTCACTCAAACAATTAGTTTTCTGCTGAAGAGCTGGCTCAGAGGGCTCAGTCCCTGGGTAACACCAGTGCCAGGCCAGAGGAGACAGGGTAGCAGCCCCAGGACAGTCTGACCCACAGCAGAGCTTCATCCTCCAGTGTGCCAATGAGCTACGCCAAATGTCAGAAGAGTCTCTCCACCCCCCTTATGCAGGAGCAGATAAACTGAAAACCTCAAGTCACCTTCTCTGCACCCTTAACTTTATCTTATTGCCTCAGACTCATAAGACCACTGCAACAATCCACACAGCTCAACCAAGAGGAAGACCAGAAGCAGTTGAGTATTTTCAACGTGTGCTGCAACCTCCTTTATTATTTAATATATCAGATGCCTTTAACAAGAACAGTAAAATCACATTGTTCTTGATCAGAAATACAACATTTTGAGAAGGTGAAGTCAATGCCTGTGTTGTAAAATAAACAGAAAGGTTACTAAAGAACCAAAAACAAGATGTGAAAGGCTTCTACTCAAACTTTTCCAACTATGCCCACTCTAGAAGGCTGAGCAGAGAGTTAAAGGTTTTAGGAAGCTGGAAATAGGTTTCATTTTAGTTGCTGCCTCAAAGCCAGTTTTTGTGTTTAACACATGTGGTTAGACAGCCAACCACCATTCCTGGGGATTATCTGCTTAGAATATGAAAGACAATAAAACAACCCACCATCAGTTTTTCAGTAAGACCTGGGCATGATTCCCATTAACACATTTTTATTTTAAAACTGAGTGCGATTGTTCTGATTTTATAATATAAGAAAGCTAAGCACAGATGTTGGTACTTTGAGCAGAACAGAACTTTGCCAGGTAAATAACAAATTGCAGAGTTATGAATCGCTTCTGGACATAGAGAAATATATTGCATGGCACAGCAGTTTAAATACATTAGTCGCTGCGTGCAGTTGAAGAAAAACAGCATCTTCCAATCTTTAATTTAATGTAAATTAAAACAAGCCAAATCCAAAACCCAACCAGGTAAATGCACACTTTGCCCTGTTGATTTTGGATCAAGCTTTAAGTGAGAACTGATGGCAGACAGCTGCTCTAACCACTCAAGGAGAAAAGCAACAACCAGTGTTCAGTACTGGTTTACTGTTACAGTAATGGACTATTAAAACTACAAAAGAAAATACACTTACAGCAAATTTCTGAAGATGGTACTTGATGGCTTTTTACACACTATCAGTTTTCCAGACCGCAAAATGCAAGACAATACAGGTATGAGAAGATAGGAGCCTTCTCCATTTTCACGCCACCTCAAATAACAGCTACAGTTCATTTGTGGCATTTACTAAATTATGCAAGGCCCTGCTCCAGTTAGCTGTAGAGAGTGTTTTAGGTTTATTTGCTCTTAGAATGCTCTTCAGCTTCTTCAGGATTTTTGCCTTTATGTTCCTGTAAGAAGGGCAATATTTGACAAAAATACACTGAAATACAGATCCAACATCTTACACTTCAGCCATTTCACCTGTCTCCTACTAGCAGGACACTTACCATGGAACCATTTAAACTTTTAGAAAGCTTTAAAGTTATCCTGGTTTTAGCTGGGATAGAGTTAATTTTCTTTCTAGTAGCTGCTGTATTTTGGATTTAGTATGAGAATAATGTTGATAACACGTATTGATTTAGTTGTTGCTGTTTGTTTACAGTTGTTTACATTAGTCAAGGCCTTTTTCAGCATTCACACAGGAGCTTAGAGGAAGCATAGACAGGACAAGCTGTCCAAAGGAATATTCCATACCATAAATGTCACAGTATAAAAATGGGCATTGGCCACAGGGCAGAAATACATGATCGCTGCCCAGGACAGGCTGTGCAACTGATCATCAGGTGGTGAGAGCAACTTGTGTTGTATCACTTTATTTTGTATATTCTTTTACCGTTATTATTTTCCTCTTCCCTTATTGTTCTATTAAAGTGTCTTGGTCTTAACCCACGAGTATTTTTCCCCTCCTTTCCTCTCTCTCTTCTCCCTACCCTACTGGGGGGAGAAGGGGAAAGTGAGTGAGACGTTGCATGATCCTAATTGCTGGCTGAGGTTAAACCATGACAAAAATTCATTTTATTGATGGAAAGATTGTGAAATTGATCTAGAATCTGCTTTAGGACTGACAAAGGGCCCCCACATTCACTAACTTACTGTTATTTTTATGGAAGTTGCTTACGAGCAACAGTAATACACCTGCTGATTCACAGGAACAGCAGCTGTTGCAACAGCAACATGCACAATCACAGTTCCTACTGACACTCTATACGTCTTGTCAAGACTGCCTGAATATTAAAGTAAGTTTGTTATTTCTCCAAACCCCAACTATTTCAAGTTTTCCTTGAGAATTGCTCTGCTGAGGGACAGGTTTTCATCAACACTACAGATTTATAGCAACAAGGCCACTTGCTGAAACTCAGGCAAAGCAAGCAGAGGTGCAAAACCTCAAACCCCTATCAGGACACACCTCCAGTTGTGATGAGGAAAAAACAAAAAGGCTTCCCAGAAGAAGAGTTCGCTTGACCTCAGCCTGGGATCAAGATGACACCTGACAGCCTGCTCACCACCTCTCATCTCCTTTGCTACTTGAGCTACAGCAGGTTTTCTGTTACTGCCCATGCAAGCTCTATAAACCCTAAAGAGTGGTAGGAAGTGAAGGTCTGGTCATCGGCAGCCTCAATCACTTCTCCCAGAATCAGAATCATTAGTCTGGATTTACAGTCATGTGCTCTGTTAGCGTTAGAGCCAAATACCACTCCGTTCACTATGCTTGCTGTATTTCAGCATCTTGGTCCTGGATTTGCCTCTTGCTTGGAAAAAAGTGCTGCACAGAGTACTTGCAAAATGAACATGCTGATCACCCTGTAACACTTCCCTGAGCTTCTGAACTTCCTAGGTTAAACACACCGTAATAGGTAATCCAAGCAAAAGAGGAGAAACCCTGAAATCTGTTACCAGGTAGACCTTCACTTATATCTTTATGCCCCACTTGCAAAGTTCAAGGAGTCATTCCAGGCAGGTTTACAATGAAGAACTCACTATAATTCTGCTTTTTGTTCCATTCTATTTAAAAGCCTCCAATACAGCCTAGTTTGAACACATACTCTGCCTCCAGGAGATACACATTAAAGCAAGATTTGATAATAACATCATTCAATTTAATCATACAAGGAAAAACATAATGCATTCACAGTATGTAATACTAACTCCTTTCAGTTTTTCTATTTTTTGTTTCTGCTTGAATTCAAAGCTTACTCTTAAATAATTTTGCAGTATTCAAAAGACCGCCTCAAGTGCTGTAGTTTAAAAAAAATACACAGAACAAACGAAGTCCTGAAAAAATGACCAACTGCATCATCAGATAAGCTCTTCCTTCATGCAGGTCTTGGCTAGAGTGCAAGAGTTCAGTTATTATGGAACAAGTCAAACACATCCATAATTCCTTGCATTGTTCTAAGATCTTCGGGACATCCGTCCTTTCCCCAGCAGCAGGCACCTTCCATATAGAGTTCTGAATATGTCTGATCTCTGTTACAGCCAAGTGAATAAATGCTTGGGCTCAAAGCACCAGCTGATATAAATCACTACTGTGCTAATGAAGTCAAAAGAGCCACATCAGTTTACAACACAGGACACAACCCATACTTGCAGCCTGGAAAAGCAACTTAAAGGAAAACTGCCTTTTCTTTTTATAGCCTGGTTCTCTAATTAGGACTTTTGTCTGCACTGTAATTTGGTATTGGAGAGGAGGGGGGAAAAAAAAAAAAAAAGAGCACTACATACTTTCAGCAGATGGATCCCTATGAGCTATAAAAACTTGTTGTAGCTGAGTTTACTCAAATGTAACCTGCAAGTGTTGCAGAGCCTTCAAGACCCCAAAAAGTATGAACAGTAATTGTTGCAGGCACACTAGGAATGGCAATTCAGGTCCTTAGTAAAAAGGCTGGCTAATAAGCACTGACATCCCCTGCCTGGGGAGGTAACAGGTACTGTGATCCTGAAAAATTTGGGGCTCAGGAGACTTGAACAAAAAGGAGGAAGTGGAGTAAAAAAGCCATCCCATACCTGGACACCAACCTGGCATGTAAGAGTACAAGCAGTGTGCATGTGGCTTGCCTCTGGGGACAAGTGAAGGAAGCGCTTTTGAATTGAAAAAGTGCAAGACTAAGCTCAGATAAAAAACAGCTAGGCAAACAAAATTCAAACTAGCATATTGTTCCTTGATTATTGTGCAAAGACTAAGTTACCTACTTTGCCACTCTGTGAACAAGTAGTTAAGTTGTTTTAACATGATTGTATAATTCACTTGACAAGATAAAGGAATCTTCAGCTTTATAGAAGGAGCACAGGAGAATGCGTGTTGGGAAAGCTTCGGGCTTTGCCACATGTGAGACGGAGTGGGCCTCTCTTCCCTCTTATATGAGCTTCCTTACTTGTCAGCATGATTCTTTCCACTGAGCAACGGGCAAAAGAAAAGCTTTTTAAAAAAGGACATACTGCACTTTTCCATTAAGGTTACAAGTTATAAACCTTCACAACTAGCATACTTCTACTGAAGAAGAGGAAGGAGCACTTTTTCCCCACACGTAGTCAACAGTTTTCTCTCATTTGCCTACTTCTGTGATTAGCATTTCGGTGGCAACCCCCCTCCCAGCACAGAGTTAGGGGTACTCGGTGGCTTCAGCAGTCTGCCCAAGCAGAGCAAGGACAGCTGCATTTTGAACAGGACTGATTCAGAGACATGAATAAACTCAAATCGATGCAGGCATGACAAAGTCATGCAAGTGATTTCTCATGACCTGACCCACCACGAACATCAACAAGCTCAAACAGGCAGTGCAGGAAGGAGACTTAATAGGACTTGTCATCTACCTTTGCATTTTCTGCAGAAGAGAGCTAGCAACCCAGGTCCTCTCCCACAGATGTTTCAACTCATCTGAGAGAGACACAAACAAAACAAACTGCTCCAGTCCTCTTCATTGCCTCCCTGAGTATTTATTCCGATCTAAAAGAAGGTGGCAGACAACATGCTGTGAATGGGCAGGGCCACACAGCCCTGGATGTATCTGACAACACCAAATCAAAACACACTCTATACCAGCTCATACCAATGAGGAGGCTGGAGCCTCCTGCTAAATCCTTATCAGTACAAACGCCCCTGCAGCAGAAAGTCCAGGCCAAAAAAGCTACATGACTGCTTCAAGTCTCAGATCAAGTCTCATTTCTGACTCTGCTACTGACAAAATTTTAATTCTGAAATCCCTGTGCTATAAATCACTACATGACTGAAAAAACTATGGAGGTAGTGTTAACACAGTGTTAGGTTCCCCTGGGATTGAAGGAGCTCTGTGGGAAAGATGCAATCCTCATCTGAAGCAACTGTCAAACATGGTCTTTAAGGAGAAGGTTTCAGATACCTGCAATAAAAGCTTGCTAAGAACAACACACAGCCACTTAAACCTGATGTCATCTTGACATTTGGGCAATTCTGCCCAAGGTTTGCTTGATGATTCAAAGTGGGAAGATTCAACACTCCTTAGTGTAAGGACAGAGGGGAGAATCATTTCTCTGTCTGCCAGGGTCAACACTGGCAAACAAGATCTCATTTGTGACAGAACTTTTTTTTTTTTATAGCTATGTATCTGTGTGCATTCACATACTACATAGGCATGAGTCACTCGGGTATGACACTAACTATCAAGATGGATAGATAAGATTTCTAAATGTGAAGTAGTAGTACAACACTAGGATCCCCTCCCTCCTCACAGCTCCCGCAAATAAGTGTAGCAGTGCAGTTGGCATGCTCGAGTGACGACACAGTACCAGCAGCACAAGGTATGCTCCCATTGGAAAAGGGGCTCATGGTGATTCTGAGCATGTTATTCTTCAAGCACCTTACAGCCAGCAATGCAGTCCCTCTACCGGCCCTGAAGTCACACCATTCCTGCAAGTTGTAATGAAGTGTCTGAAAGGAGGAGTAAGATGGCTCCTAGGTCCCTCTTACATCATTTCAGCCTTTAAATGGTGACCACATATCCACTTTTCACTTGCCCCAGCACACTTCAAGGCAGCAAAATGAAATTGCATCTTACCTTGTCTTTGTATAAAAACCCTGAGCAGTGGATGAGCACTTGAAACAGCCTTGAAGAAGTTGTCATCATTATTAATAGGGAGAAGGTCTCCATGAACATCAGCATATCCGATCATCACTTCCAGGTTGGCTATGTGATGAATGTGAAGAATTAGTTTGTAGAAGTCTTCAAACTTTCCTGGTTTGTAGCGATCCAGGGAGAACCTTCGGAACTCTGCCCCAAACTACAAGAGAAAACAAACAGAGTGTCTGCTGTCAAACATCACCAAAGCCCAATGTTCTAGCTTGGCATTTGAACATTGTGTACATCACCTCTCTCTTTCTATGATAAATATAGCCACATAATCCATGCTTTCAAGTGACATTTTAAGTCCTCACATTAGAATATAACCATGGGTACCAAGACAACACCCTGCTTGACAATAGATATGATCAAGTGTGGCACCTTAAAAAGAGTATTTTTTGAATATTAAGTTTTCATGAAATCCTCTAGAGGATAATGGCATTTGTAGGATTTGACTTTGAAGCTCCATCATTCATTATCATCATCTTGAGCATCCACAGAACCATTCTTCTCCAAAGCAGAAGTGTTCACTCTACTGCTTTAAAGTTACTCAGCTATTCAAACAACCTTATAAAAATTCTTTGCACATTTCCCATCAATACCACTGGGACCCAAACCACAAGACCTTTAAAGAAGTGTGGTATGCAAGTGTACAGCTTTTTACTAGGAAATAAACTCATTCTACATGCCCCCTGAATTTCCTGGTATCCATACAGGAAGAGGGAAGTTCTTATTCTAAGTCAGTTTTCCTGGGTTTAGTTTTCCTGTCACTCCACTGGTTTTTATATTTGAAGCTTTAGACCAGTATGTGGCTGTTTAAAAAAAAAAAAAAGGGGGGGTGTGTGATTTGGCACAAGACAATTGAAAATGTTGTAAATCCATGAAGTTATTTAAAATAAGTCAGAAATTGATTGAGGAAAAGACTTCAATGGACCTTATTTCTGATATTAGATACTAAATATGCTATTAAGAACAGGAGAAAAAATTAGATTCTGTAATCAAGGAAATTAAGAGAGTGAAAAAACATGCATCTAGTTAAACTAAGTAGCTTAAATCACCTTTCTTGTACATTTAATTTCATAACTCAGATTGTATAGTACTAGTAAACTACAGTTCGTCAACTGAACCTATAAACAATTCTAACTCACTCCTGAACACATCCACAAATACAAGAAGGAAGGCTGTGACTAGGATCTCATGGAAGTTCTCATTTGCAAAGTCAGTCATACCAGGGCAAGAGACCAAAGACAAAAAAAAAAAAAACTAACAAGCAAACAAAAAAAAATTGAGAATTTTCTGTAGATGACTTCTTCCTCAAATGGAGGATGACTTGCTTAGAGGCTCTCAGATGTTAAATCAACTTATCCATGCAAGCCACTCTTTTGCTAAGACTAACAAAAGTATGAATCATCATAATCATCTTCAAGCAAAAAAAAAAAAAAAAGAAAAAACCAACACCAACCCTACTGACTTTGGGTGCAAGCATGTTCTCAAATTACTTCCTCAGTTATGAAAATCCCACTCTCCAGCATCAAAGCCTAGCTGTGATCATCTGAAAGCTTGTTTAGTCAAATTATTCTGTTTGTTTGTAATATTAACTGCGAGTTCCAGTCTGGATTTCAATTCAGAGTGCCCATCCAAATGCACAAAAGCTGAACAAACCACAGCTGGTTCCAGTGGAGGGAAAACAGTTCTCCTTTGTCCTCCACCCCCTCCTCCTCTCCAGAAAAATTCAAGTGGCAACTTACTTCTGTTGACACATTTCAAACTGACAAAAAGCTTAAGTCTTTTTATTTGAAAAATATCTTAAAGTTTTCTTTTTCCTAGTTTCAAACAAGAATCAACCATCTTCAAGTGACAAGTTTAACATCTACACAGTAAACTAAAGGGGTAAGAACAAGATCTTTGTAGATTTTGTTTAGGGCTGCATCCCCTGCTCTGCACACCCGAACAGGAACATAGGATTTCTTTAGCCGAAAAAGCACCAGATATTTGGATGCCAATCCCCGTAACCACTTGTTTAATGGACAGACAACTTGTTCAGGGCTATTAGTATGCACGGTACTTGCAAGGAAGCGGATGCTGTGCAGTTTCACCCCAGCTAGTACAACATCCATCCTACGAAACTGCCCAGACCCCTGCCCCGCACGGTCTACCAGGGCAGCCCATGGGTCCTGCTCTGCCCAACACACACCAAGGCACAGGCCAGCTCCCGGGCTGGGGCATCACTCTCAGAGAGAAAGTGTAATGGGAAAGAAGAGAGGAAAGGAGCAAGGATGCTTATTTATGCATCGGTATGACCCAAAGCCCAGCTTAAGCTGCCACCTGAGAGGAGGCCAGCTGGTGAAAGGGCCAGGCCTCCCAGCCTAATCCCCACGGGCACACTCCACACAATTGTATCAGCGGAACGTGACCTGTGGGTAAGAGTACACTCACAGGGATGCAATTGCAGACATGGGGCGCTGAGGTCTGATGCAAATGCTGTACAGTCAAATTAACTTATTCACACAATCAGCCTCAGGAAAGCCTGAGAGACAATTTCCTTCACCCAGGAACAGGGCAACGATAAACAAACGCAAGCGATTTCACTTGTGCTTTTTGCATGATGCAGCCCTTTAAGGCAAGGGAGCTAGAAGATGATTCTGCTGTGAGGAGTACGAGGAGGGAAGAGTCTCTTCAAAAGAGATTTAAGCAGATAACGTGGATGATGTTTTGTCATTTAAAGGTTAGTATTACTGTAGTAGTAGTTTAGCTGATCGATTCACCCCGCGCATATAGACAGACAGCAACCATTGTCAACGAGTCTTTTCAGAAGAGGGGAAAAAAAAATGCTTCAGCACTGACCATTCGTCATCCCTAATGAGGCTGATAGAAAGTATCACAATAGTAACAGGTTCTGCAGTACCGCACAGCTTGGAGACTGGGTACTCTGCATTGTATTCAGCCAGGACTTCAAGATAACATCCACCACATATCTTCCAGAAACTACAAATTCTGAGGGCTTTGCACAGATAGCCAAGATGACTATCTGCTTTTCTAAGCTACGAACAAAGTTCATCTTTAGTATATCCCTCCACAGAAAGAGACACAAGGACTGGCGTCTGCCGGCAGTCTCTGCCAGAACAATACTGTATTACACTGTTTGATAAACTAACAGTTTTAACAAGCAGATTAGTTTTCCATAATGAAGTAAATGATTCTGACCTATTTATCTAACACAAATACAGCATCTATTATTGCAGAAGTCAGAGGACAGGAGGGTCCCAGGGAATTTAAAAGAATTTAGTCTGACAGAGCTAATTATGACTGAAAAAAAAAAAATAGAAACTACATTTTGTTTCACAAAGGATAAGCTCTGTCCCAAGATCCTCCAAAGTATCAGCCAGCCACTATACTTGCTGAATGCAGCTACATGACAAAAGGCACACAACAAAACGCTACACATCAAGCAAAAACAGATGCCAAGAAAAATTAGCAAAAAAGAAAAAAGCAAAGTGTTCTGATAAAAGTTGTGCCAAAGAAGAAGAAAGTCACAGCTAGCTGACCAAAACTTACGCAGGCTGACCAAGAGCAATCAACTGCTTTTTTTTTTCCTCTGGCTACGGGAGACCAGAGGTCAGAGGAGAGGAGGGAGCAGGATTTTGAGGTTTGTTTACTTGGAAGGCTGCTATTTTGTGAAATGAAATAGAAGCACTATTTGCATGCAAAAGAGACCAACTCTTTTTTCTTTAAATTTTAAGTTTCAAAAAGTTTACAGGGTCAAAAACGAAGCCCTATGTTTATGAGGTGCCATCCCTCTAGTTTATTGCTGGCTTTGAGTTCAGGCTATTGTAATAAGAAAACAAAGAGCAACATTTAGCAATAAACATGAATGACATTAGCCACCTACTTCTCCCACAAAGTCAGTATCAGGAAGAGAAAGAAAAACAAAGGCTCTTATCCTTCCACAGACAACAATTTCTGCTTACCTGTGAGATTTTCAAAATGAGGAAGACCCAATCAGGGCTGCTTTACTGGTGAGAAGAAGCCAAAGCCAAGAAAGAGGAGGAGAGAAGACAATGTAAATTGGTTTCTGCTGGCTATCTTAATCTGGGACTTCAGAGCTCTGCTGTCACATTCATGCCTGTATTCCTCTGCTCCCTCTTTCTCCCCCAGCCGTGTCTTCCCCAGCTCACCCAGCACTCTCTTGCTCTGCTCCAAGTCTCACAGCAATTGTTGCTAGTCACGACCAAGCAAGCAGATGTTCTCTGCAACAAGTTCTCTCTTCTCCCCTTCAACTGCCTGCCCCAAAGCAGCTCTGCTCCATCCCAGTGATCAGGCTGGTGGGAAGTGTGGGATTGTGTGTTCTGCTCAGTCCCCTGGTCAACTCTTGCTATTTCTTCCAAGAGACAGTCACAGGAGCAAGACAGCTTCTCTTCTATCTCCCCATCACAGACACAATTTCACTACCTTCTCCCTCAAACATTTTTCCTAATTGGCACTGTGCCATACTCCTACCTTTCTCTGTTATATTTTCCCTTTTCACTCCCCCATAAAAATACAGCCATGCTTTAATATCTTCAATTCTTAGATTAGTTCCTCCCCTCAAAGAAACCCAGTGGTTCCCCTCAATTTTCATGCTTCTTGGACACAATGCTTCATGTCTCTGCTATTTGTTTGAAGAACAGCCTTTGCAACCCCTCCAACCCTTTCCAGCAGTCTGTGAGGCTCAGTCTGTGACAACACTCTTCTCTCTTCTGCTTCTACTCAGAAGATGCATTCAGCTTCTTTCTCTGTCCCCATCACTCTCAGATCAACTTCTGTTCGTGAGAGGCACCTCCCCAGCAATCTCTTATTGATCTCTTCACAGATGCTCAGCTACCAGCTTAACGGCAACTTAAAGCTAAGCTGACCCTTTTCCCCACTTCACTTACCTTCTTTCGTGATTGTTGGGCATAAGACCATTACACTGCCTTCCCCAGCACCTGTAACTCCAGTACCACCCTTCATCCAGACAGTTGCACGTATCTTTATGTTAATTATCCAGATCTTTTCTCCCCAGTATTTTAAATCCACGTACACCATTTAGCTACTCATCTATACAGCTGGATTTGACTGCTGCTCTGTACTTTCTCCAGGTTTCCTAAACACTATTTTGCTTCATTACCACCCAACTATTTCTTCATTAGTGGTAGTTTATGAAAATAGCTATCCCCAAAAGCTATTTTCCCAGCCTGTTCTTCTGAAATCATCCCCTTTCTCTGCCACTCCTGGTCCAGTAGTTCCTCTCCTATTAGGTCACCCACATAGCTGCTTTCTCCCTACCATCTCTCTCAGTCAGTACTGCCTCCAAGCAGCACAGTGCCAGCCTTCCTCACTGCCTCAGCTCTTGATATTTAAACCCACAGTGCTCTTTCCTTCACAAAAGTCATTCACAGCAAATCCTTTAACATAAATCTTTGCCTTAAGTGGTCGTCTACCTTTCCAGAAGAAAATATCTTCCTTTTTTCTCCCAGTCCCCTACATCTCTGGGAACGGACCAAAGTCTGTTTGCAAAGTCTGTAGACCAAGCTCGTCCAGTATTTTCAAAAGAACACCAAGCACCACACACCCCATCGCACCACAGAGCTTTCACACAAATACAGCATGGGATGCATACATCCATAGCATGCTGCCATCAGCACAAGGGGGAAAGGAACATTTGGCACCTGGCCACCCAGACGGACAAAGGACCACTGAATCAGGAGCTCTAGTCAACGCTGCCAACAGTGGACAAACCCGTGAGCCTAGCTTCCTGCAGAAAGGCAGCCCTGCACTAGTACCAGTCTCTAGCAAGAGAGAACTACTTTCTGAACTTTTAGTAAAAGATATCTGCATGGTTACAAGACACCTGTAACCGGTAAGGGCTCTGGCTGGTTGCAAACTTATTTAAGACCCTTCCAGTTTCCGCCAGAGGTTTCCCCATGCAGTCAGGGCCAACAACAGCTGCAGAGAAGTAATTTGATGCACACACAAACCTGGCCAGACCTGACAGGGGACTGGGAACAGCTGTGCAGGGCAGAAGCAGGAGGGATGGCCCCAGGCTGGGTGGCCCTGGGGCTGCTGCACCACACCCTGCCCAAGACACTTCTGCCCCAATTAACTTCAGGAATTTCCAATGGGAACGCAACTACCTCTGTACTGGGAGATTCTGCCTTCACTTACAGGGAGGGAATGCCTCCAAAGGTAGGTTTCATCTTTAACTTCTGGCCTGCATTGTAAAGGTAATTAGGGGCAAACACTCAATCCTTGGAAGAGTGTTTCTTGGTTCCTAAAAGCTCAGATTAAGTGCACCCAAAGTCTCTTACAAAGGGAATGATAAGGAACTACTAAGGAAAACACTATTAATTGCACCCCCGAAGAACTCGGTGGAGGTGGCTAGTCCTGCAGCCTGACAGACTGAGCCTCCACAGGTATTTTAACCTCACACAGAAGACATTCCTTTCTGACTTGGCTGTAAACAACTGTTCAACTTTAAAGAGCACCTCAGCAAATTAAAGGTCCATTGTTCAGTGTCCCTTAGGACTGTTTCAGCGTGGCGAGACTAAAATTCAGGAGACTACTCACATAAGACAGACTGTCTGGACAAAGTTTTAAGCAGATCAGAAATTCCCAAGTTACTAGGCTAAATGATTACAAAAGCAAAGGTGAGAACCTGGAGGCAGGATCAAGAATAGGTGAGTATGGGAGGTGCTGAAACACAAAGTAGCAGCCCTAGCCTTCTGGTCAATGCATCTTAGGGATACTGATAACCATCCGGTTAGCACAGCTAGCACCCAAGCCTGTAACAGTATGATAACTTTGGAAATATTACCAGAGGAACCACCATCCTTCCATAAATAGATGTTTGCCTTTTCTTTTTTTTTTTTTTTGTTATGCAGGGCACAAGACTGGAACCCTAGCACCAGAGCATGTCACCCTCCATCCCACGCTCTGTGAAGCCAGGTAACTCAAAGCACATTGCCCAGCCTTCCCTGTATCTCCTACAGGCACGACTGCTCACGTAGTTCCAGGGTACAGGTCGGAGAAGATAGTTACACTTGTGTCCGTGCTTATTGCAGCTGTCAACTGGACAGAACTGCAGAATGACTTGTCTGTGCAACACCTTTTCAGCTGAAAAGTTCGGCCTCTCATCTGTGAAGGGCAGCAAGCACGCACAGGACCAACTGCTGCGGCTCAGCTGCCGCATGGTAACTTGTTAAACTGCGGTCACTTTCTCTCAAGTCACCTAACCATTTAAAGACAGACTTAAGTTTACTCGGTATGACCACTTCAGAAAGCCATCCTACCATGAAAAACAAAGATTTGTAATAATAGAGCAACCAGGAGTTTAGTACATACTATTTAGCACATCCGAGTAAATACAATACCTGCTGTCAGAAGCTCAACAAATGGGGAGGGAAAGTTAGAGGCAAGATTTCTTAAGAGATTAATGTTTACTGCCTCTTCTCTTGATGCATTTTGCAACAATCCAGACCATCTCAAGTTGCTATTGCTGTGGCATACTGTCTTCATTTGAGAGAGGGAAGCATTGCGGTTTTCTGAGTCCGTGCCACATTTGGTTTGCATATAATCAAATATGTTTTGAAGCTCAAAACCAGAAGTTAAATCAGCTGGTTACAGGGCTTTTCACTGCACTTATTTTATTTTTGTTCTAGGTATGACAAGTATGACCTTAACTTGGAAGAATCTAAAGTACTGCTTAAAAACTTAAAGCAGACTTAAAGTCTGTTTTAACATCCTGTAGGTTTAAAAAGAGGGATGCTTTTTGATCAATTTTAAAGTATGCCACACATGGAAAACATTTCTTAAAACTTCAGAAGGCCTGTAAGGCTTCAGGGCTAGAGTGAAATCAAAGTACAGAAGGCTGGAAAACACAATTTGTAGACCTCTCTCAGTTAACACCAGACAGAGAAGAACCAGACCTTTAAAATCTCTTTACAGGGGGACTGGTAAAAGCAAGTTTGGTCTTACCGCTATTGCTAGAGTTATAACATTGCTTGGTGTCATACTTTATCCCTTTCAAATACACAACGTGTGTACATATACTGTAATACCTAAACAGTCATGTGGACATGTAAAGGTGTCTTAAAAACTTTTGGGCGGGAGGGGAGGGGGAAGGGAAGGATGTGAAAAGTTTAAAACAGCTATTTTTATGTAACAAGCACAGGTACACTCCTCCTAAGAAGAGGAGACAACACATGAGCAGGATAAACCACCTACAAGCTGTTTGGATATTACATCAACCTACCAGTTGTTGCAGGCTTGCTGAAGCACTGACTTCTACACTTGCCCAAGACCAAAACACATCATTTTACCTGCTAGCGACTTCATAAGAGCTCAGAGCATAGGTGATCCCAAACGTGCTTCTCTTTGAGGACCTTAACATAATCACGTCTATACTCTGGACACATCAGTATATGATTGAAAATGTATTAAAAAAAAAATCCATTTGCAGCATTCATCTGAACACCAACATTTACTGGAACAAAGTCAAAACAGGATGGGAGAAGACAGCAAAAATAAATATGGTTATAGTTAACTGGATATATTTATCTTAATGGGTTTGTTTGTAATAGTAGGATGTTAGTCACATTATTGTTAATTTGTAAATCAGTTTGCAATGCAAGAAAACATGACACTATTAATAAGGCAGAAATGTCACAGTCAGCACTTGAGTCAGGTAGCTATGCTTTTATAATCCTCAGTCATTATCAAAAGTTCCATGGTCTGAGAGGGTTCAGCAACTACAAGTTGTTTTGTTTTTTGTGTTTTTTTTTTTTGTTTTTTGTTGTTGTTGGTGGTGGTTTGTTTTTTTCTCCAAAGGACTATTTTTCAGGGAACCACGAGTGCATTTAGCCATTTTTGAAAACATGAAAATTAATTCTTACTCATGTATACAGCTTGCAGGAAAACATATAGCAGTAGTAGAAAACTAGTTCTTTGCTGCTTTTGAGCCAGTAACGTAAAACTGTTAGCTTCAAAGTAGAAAAAAAAAAAAAAAACACACTTTCACAAAAAAAAGGCCTGAGGCTCTCTTATACCTCTACTATTCCAGAATAGCCAAGTGACTAGATAAGAAATACACACTTGGGCTGACAGCTACCCTCCTATTCGAGAAGCTGTATATACAATTAAAAAAAAAAAAAAAACAAACAAAAAAAACCTTTTCACTCAGAGCAGGACATGACAAGACTGGCTACATGGAGCTATAACTAAAGAGAAGTCTTGCCATTAATTTAGGAATTCCTATTTCAAAAGTATTTGTTCTTCTGTAGGCTTACACTCATGGGGAGAGGGGCCTGCAACCTCTCTGTAAAGCTAAGGAGATAAAATGAAAAATAGGTTTGGGATCTCATGGCCACATGAAGGATTCTTAACAAAACAAACAAAAAAAGCCCCACACATTGCATGTGCTGGAGCTTTTGGTAAAAGGGAGAAGAGGGAGAGAAAGGGTCATCTGGAAACCTTTTCGGAGATTAGAGGGAATTTCTTCAGAGGGGACAGATACTTCATTTGTCACCCAATGGGGGAAAGGAGCCAGTGAGTACTAGACACATGAGAATACACAGTTGTTTTAAGCCAGCAAGATAATGTGTTTTCAGATCCTGTCTAAAAGGGCTGAAACATTAATCCTGAGCTACACAGACAACACCTAGATAAGAAGTGAGCTTCTAATTTATTCTGTCATGAAAGACAGGAGAAGAGGGATAAAGTGTAATTACAATTCAATTAATATTTTCCTACAACATGCCAATTTCTAAGCAGGTTTCTTTTTATCCTTCCGCTTTCCTACCTAGCAATAAGCTTTTAAGTGTTTTGATTATAAGGCCAGCTCTCAGGGGAGGAGACAGAGGAAGGGAGGAAGCACGGAGCCCAAAGGAAGAGGACTTCTTAAAGCAGAAGACTATAGCAATTTCCATCACTGCCTTGTCTGAAGACAGAGGTGCACACAGATGGCTGATGCTCTGTTTTCCCCTTCAGTATTTGCCGCAACACAGTGATTCGAGAGACTTCTGCAGCACCTTACAGTCACCCAGAGAAAAACCGACATCACGTACGCCAAGAGGTATTACACAGCATCACAAAGCTCATCCTTCTGCAAAGACATGTAGCCAGAGAACATATCACTGCAAGTGTTCCCACCAAGTAGTCACAAGGTGTTACAACATCCATGGACATGAGCAGCAGGAGCTGAAGCATGCTTCTGGGCCATGTTCCCAGTGGAGGCGATGGGTCAGGCTAGGTCCAGGGAAGGTACAGGCTGGTTTAGACCTGCTGAAATCCAATCATCCACATGTCTACCAGACAAGGAAAGAGGAATACCATGTGCAGTTTTTGGCCCTTCAGCACAAGAAGGATGCTGAAAAACTGGAGTGAGTTCAGCCACCAAGAAACTCCCTTCCTTCTTCCCTCCCTCCCTTTTTTTTTTTTTTAATAATACTCTGACACACATCAGGAATCTTAAAATTTAAGGATACTTGGCGATTGCAGAGAAGCATCCTATACCAGTATGGCACTAAGGATCTGACAAACTGTCCCCTTCCAATAATCAAGGGCACAAACCAACCTTCAAGAAGCCTTCCTTAGGAAAGAAATTCAGGAAATAAATCCAGGAAAACCTTGGTCAGTTTTCACAGGAGTCATTTCTGAATCATGACTAATGCAACACATCAGCTGGATGGTGGTTTATCCTTTAGGAAGGAACCACCTGGTTATCATAACAGAGGCAGGGCTATCAAAAACCCAGCATTTGCAGACTATCACCCATCCAACTCCCCACAGCTATTTTTTCCAGAGCTCCTTCATGTCCAACCTAATCTTCAGAGCAGGAGAAAAGCTATTTCACGCTGTTGTGTAAAAGCGGCGTTCGCTCACACCCGGCTCCTCCGCTAAAAGGGATTCCACCTGCCCACGGCCCGCCACTTCCCCAGCCTTTGAAAAGCTACCTGAGAATCCCTTGATCCCCGGCCAGCAGCATGCCCCGGCGCAGAGGCTGAGCTGCACCCACCTCTGCTCACCTGGCAGGCTGCGCTCTCAGGCGATAGCTGCAAAATCATGAGTTCTCAGACTCAACTTTCGAGTTCTCAGGCAGGCCCAGACAGGCCTTGTACTTGCAAAACACAAGCAAATGAACGTTTAAAAGGCTGACTACACAGGGCTCCCAAAAGCAGCATTATTGAATCTTTTTGTTTCCCCAGCCTTAGATAGTTCATGCAATCCACAAAAAAAAAAAATCTGAATTTCCAGATGATCGCAGCAGGACAACCCAGTGATCCACAGGGACAAGACAGACAGCATCATAACCAACCCTACAAGATTACCATGTTTTAACAAGAGGTATAAGGTCTTTATACAGTACCTTGCCGAGTACCATTAACCAGAGCTTTTCACTGGATCTCCTTCTAACCACTCTGTGAGAGGGAACCTACAAGCTTTACCGACAGCAGAAAACTATCGTGCAATGTTAGTACCAACCTGTTTGCCAACAACCTGCTAAATAAACAGATATTATTTCACACAAGTCACACTAACAGTATAACCCCACCAGGAAATTTGACAACGCAGCCTCCACTGACGCACGCTGCATGTTAATGGATCATCATTGGGTGTAGGCAGGCCCTCAGAAGGATATTTTGAATTTAGCCTCTATTTTAAGTTTCCTTCCAATGCAGTATAGTTCTCTAAAGTAAATTCTGGGCCATCAGCAGCAACAACCCTGAGCTACAGAAGGCCTCCGGTAAACCCCTCCTGCCAATACAAGTTAACTCTCCAGAAGTCCACAGTCATTCGTACACTTAACAAGCTCCCTAAATCACTCTGTGTCTATACAACTACGTACAATTCGCTTACAGGATTCCTACAGCTGCAAAGGAAGCTTTGGGGTGTTCACTATAAGGTTGCTTTTTAATTAATGGAACAAACTCAAGCTATGGTGACATTCAAATGGAAGAGAGAGGATGAACTTAAAATTTCTCATCTGTGGTCAAGGTTTTAGTCTGAAGTTCATAAAGGGCACGGGGTATAACTCAGTGAATATAAAACAGGATCTGGAGCGTTAGGGGGCTACAATGAATGTTGTGGGTGGGTTACACCTTAGAACCATTACGGTTGGCCTCAGTGACCTTAAAGGTCTCTTCCAGCCTAAATGATTCTATGATTCTAAACTGAAACAAAACTACTCAGTAATGGAAGCAGGATGGAACTTTCTGGACCAGCTGAGCCCCTTCAAGTGGCAACAGGTTAGGAAATGAGGGCCTCAACCTGCACGTCAGGTGCAACATTTAAAAACGACTGGAGAGTCCCTTGGACATAAGATAGTTCTCCCACTGAAGCCATCCCACCACCCTCAGGTCTGTATGTCGCTCAAGGCTGTTTTGTCCGAATGCAAATATTAACTGCAGCAAGGGACAAAAATGGTGAGCACCGAGCACAAAGTCCCGGAGACATCACCTCCAATACCACCTCAGCAGGTCATCAGGGCTGTGCACAATTCCAGGACACGCTAACATTACTCCAGACTCTTTTCCACCTATACATTGCCCTACACCTTTTCTGTTATATGTACGTAAAACACAGGCTTCCAGGGAGATTTCTCAGTTCAGCTTAAGCGCTACTTATTTTTGCACGCAGAGGTGGTAGGGGAGACTGTGATGCGCTGGTTCAACCAAGAGCCACCGCAGCCTCTCGAAGAGAGCTCTCACCAAGACCAACCATAGACACAGCCAACCCATACCCTCATTTTAAGCAGCCGAGCTCCCGGCGGGCAGCTGGTCCTGCACATGACAGCCCTGCAGACCCCAACTCCATCCCCAACGCCACCAGCGCGCAGAAGCTGGCCGGCCGGCCGATGGCGGGCGCCGGCACCCCCAGGTAAAGCCCCCGCAGGAAGGTGAAGCTTTTCCCGC
>VZSZ01009856.1:517664-541169 GCA_013398815.1 Ibidorhyncha struthersii
TGGCGGCAGATGTAGCGCAGGGAATGGCAGCGGGAATTGCCTCCGTGGGGGGCGATAGCCGGGGCTGGAGGGGCTGCTCGGGGCTTCTCACCACCCCTAAACACAGCGATTTTGGTTATCTTTATTTCGTTTTGTTTAACTTTGCACCTGCACCGCTGCCAGCCTTTCGGGGCGACTGAAAATAAAAATTGCTTTATTTTGGGGTAATATTATGCCCCCGGCCCTTGGCAGGCGTGTGCGTTTCTGCCTGGTTTTGCTGGCGGTGGGTGGTTAGCGGTCCCGCTGCCGAAATTATTTAGGATGCGGAAAGTACACTCAAAGTAGCCACCGGACCGTGATGCGATACCACACACACACACACACACCCCCGAGCGCAGGGGTGACCGGAGGTGGCCGCTCTGCGCCACGGGGACCCGCGCAAACTTTCCAGACGGCACTGATTATTCATAAAGAGTGTCGGGATCTGAAAAGCACTGCAAGTCATTGATGCGAGACCACAGATCGTCAGGTTTGGGAGGAGAGTTTCCACCGCTCCCTCCTCGAAATAAATCAGTGGACTGCCTCCATCTGCTAGCAGCCCTTATGAATTAGGTAGGTTATTAATTTGAGAATCTCCAAGGGACTTGGGTCTTTCCATCCTCTGCCAAGGGCCTTTATCATTCTAACAGACCTTTTCCCTTCAATTTCTTTTAGCCACTGAGAGCCTTTGACAGTGGCATTTTTTCCTACACGGTCCTGCCCGAGACATCAGTCGTGATGTAAAGAAGCTGAGGACAAGGCACAGACCTGTGCAACCAGTTTTCTGCTGCTCGACATCTCCTAGGATCGTCTGCCGGTGTCGGAGGCAGGAGCACAAAGTGCCAGCAGACGTGAC
This sequence comes from Ibidorhyncha struthersii, assembly GCA_013398815.1. Classification (NCBI taxonomy): domain Eukaryota; kingdom Metazoa; phylum Chordata; class Aves; order Charadriiformes; family Charadriidae; genus Ibidorhyncha; species Ibidorhyncha struthersii. The sequence goes on from VZSZ01009856.1 coordinate 518,539, forward strand.
AGGTCACCCGTCTCCCCTTCGCCAGACCCGCCGGGCAGATGTCAATGGCAGTGACAGGGAATACCCATGAATTTAAGGGCAAAACCAGAAGAACTAAGTTGGCTTTTCATGTGACTCCAAGTGGGAAGATCAAAGCGTATGCCCCAGCTACAAACCAGCTCCAGCTTATTAGAAAATGGATCTGAAATCAACGTTTGTCACATGTCCTGGGCTTGCACTGTGTTTGGAAGGTTTGCTGTATATTAAACTGGAAAAATAAAGTCCAGAGAGCTGAGAAGGGAAATGTTTGTATGAACTCGGTCTTTCCCTCTTTTTATCTTAGCGTGAGCAATGCAGCGCCTTCGCTTTCCTGCCGTGATGGCGAAGGCCGAGCTGTGGAGATACGGCATCCCTGGGGCGCTCAGGGGCTGAACATCCTTTTCGGGATGTTTCCATTTAAACCTGGACCTTGAAATCCAAAGGCTGGATCCGTATAGTTTCGTGGTTCAACATCGGGAGCAACAAGGCCAGCTCACTGGAGGGAAGTTAATCAGCAGCTAAAGAACCGATCTTGTCTTGTAACCTCCAGCCGGGGAAATACCGGTATTACTCACGTGGCTGGGCGCATTAGCAGGGACTTCAGGTGGGATGTTATTCCAGCCCCCCCGTCCTCCAGCAGGCCCTCGGAAAGGGACCCTGCAGTTTGCATTACCTCCTGGGCCAGGAGAGAGCCCCGGGAGTGCTCTTACACATTTCAGGCACACAGTGATGTGGCGGAATTCAAAATCACAACCACAGACAAGGAAAGAGCAGTATTAATGTTTGTTTCAAATTTTTGGTTTGATTACTCTTTTTTTTTAAGAGAAAGCAAGTTCTCGACAGTTGGCAATCAATAAGGAATTTAATTTTAGCCTTAACTTTAAATTTGGTGCTTCTTGTGTTTGTGATGTTCATTTGAGAAGCAGAGATTAAACTCATTTGTCTTCTTTATAATTTTATGTTGTGCTTCCTTCAGGGAGTGCATATGCTTCATTACCATCTCTTTTATATAATAAAGACTCTTCAAACTAATAATGCCTACCAAGCTGTGTGTAACCAGAATGAGAACTCAATGAAAATGAACAAAAAAAGATACCTATTTTGGGGTGAGATAAAAGCTGGTAGGACCTGCTGGATTCATAAAGAATAAAGATATATTTTTCAAAGTGTAAGACAGGGGTTGATTTACCAGCAAGGCTAAGGGGGCTTCCACTCTTCCTTCCCCGGCAGCAGCAGCCATTGAAGATCCCGTTCATATTTCCACCACCACATGAATACACAATCCTCCTCTTCTCATCTACCCTGTCTTTGAAGCTCACAGGTGTATTCAGGACACAAATTACTGCATTTGGGGAGTGGAGCTAATGTTGTTTCTATTTCTTCTCCCCTACAAGAATTTAAAGGTGGCAGATCGCTGCCTTTCCTTTTTTTTTTTTTTTTATTCACCCATAGGAAGAGCTGCTTTTCTGCTGTTCCATTCCTGACCCCCTTTTCAACTTTGCGTTAAACATTTAGTGCAGTAAACAAGGTGACTACACTCATATGAGGAAATACGCTCTTTATACCTCCAAAGAGGCTATTGCTAGTAAAAGTTCTTTACAAACTACGTCAACAAAATTTGGTTTCTGCTGCTTTTTCTCAGTTGATCTGTTTGCCTCTTAAAAAATTCCATTGGTAAACCTGAAAAAGGTATTCTGATTTCAATTATATTTGTTCAGGTTTTAATATATGTTGCCATCACTTCAAACATAATGATGAACAGACTTTTTAAATGCAAGTGGTTTACTTTAAAAAAGATCCAATTCGAGTTAAATACCCACTCTTTTGTAAATTAATATAAACAAGTTTTACCCACTTTGATCTGGGGGACCAGTTTCTGGATAGCTCGTTGGTTAGGCTAAAATAGGTGCACACATGGGTAGAGGGTCACAGTATGAAAAACTGGCTGTACACTTTAATTAGTATAAAAGTACAACAATATTATATAATTATTTAGTAAATAATATTTTTTATTCATTAATGTTATTTATTAATATTATTTACTTGTACGCTATAAGAATTTATTAAAAGTGAATGCTTCTCAATGAAGCTTCACCGAAATCCAGTTCGGTCCGATTTTGTAAATTCGCTGAGATAGACTTTTTCTGTTCCATTTCCAAATTACTTCCAGGTTTAACCCCTTTCCTCCAGAGCCGAGCTGAGGCACGACCAAGGCAGACTGAGAAAACTCCTTCTTCCCTTGCCTCCCCTTCCCGTGCCCGCACTGGGCTGTGATGAGCAGTGACTTCAGCTCCCTATACCAGCAGGAACCAAAACACTGCATGTGCTCCCAGGCTGCCCCGGCCCCACGTTTCACCAGGCGCTGCAGCCCCTACCAGCTGTTTTCCTCCTCAAACTCAGTCGCAAAGATGGTTTTAATTTAACTGCTTTTGCTCAGGCACCTTTCAGGGCTTTGTTTTTTTTTTATTTTTTCTCATCGCTTGCCAAGGGCACTGCATTCCTTGACAATTCCTATAAATCTTCATCTGTTTTAGTAATCCGTAGTTAGTTTACCCTGTTTCTGACCTGTAGAGCTTTTAAATCACCGTTTCTTCCCGGGTGCCCGTCTCGCAGCCCTTCCTCGCAGCCTGGTCCCCCGCTGCATCCGGAGAGCGGGGGCACGCTTGCTCTCGCCCAGCCACACAGCCCCTTCCTGCGTGCAGCACTCCCACTAAATACTCCCATTTCTCGCCCTAAACGTGACAGGGATGCCACAGCCCAGGGGTCCTAACAGGCCGTTTAAAAAATACTCGGATATTCCTGTTTTCAAGGGTTTTTATTTACCAGACCAACGAAAAGAGCTGCAACATGTGTCTGACTCGCCCTCCTGCAATGCTGTATTCCAGCATGCGAGGGGCTTCTCTGCGACTAGCTGCACGCCTCGTTAGTATTAACATGTCGTCTGCGTGCTCTGAGGGGTGCAAAAATACCCCAGACTCACACCCAAGGATTTATCTTTCTCCCTCTCTCCCCACTCTGAATTTGCAAGAGTTACAAATAGCAAGTCCCGAGGGCTTCGGGCAGATGCTACAATGACAGACCGTTCTCGGTTTCTTTAAATGTACACCAAAATGAAGCAGAGGGAAGCGGGGATGACAGCTATTGTTTTGCTCCCAGGGAGCGAGGGTGTCACTGCGAGGATGGTTTCTACTTCGTCGAGTGTAGAGGACAATGCCAGGGAACATCAGTTGCCCCAGCGCAGGAGCCTACCTAGAGGGGAGCAGGAGAGAGAATGCCACCAGCCACGGCAGTAATGGACGCTCCAGGACAGACCAGCTGCCACAGTGATTTTCCATTGTCCCGTCCCTCATGGGGGTGAAATGTCTCCTTTTTCTTTCCTTTTAAGAGCTTTCGCCTTCGGGCCTGCAAGAGATGCATGTGCATTTAATAAGAAAAAGAGTGAAGAAAGAGTGTTTTCACAGGTTGGGGAAATCCAATGCTCCTTTTCTACCAGGATGATGAAGCACTGAGGATATCTCTTGCATGACTTTACTAGAAAACACTCCAAGAGGAGAGGCCAGAGCTGTAGCTCAGGGAACGGCACCTGCTGAGCTGCACTGCAGAGCTCACAAGTGAGCCCGGAGACTAGCGCTTGCTATCGCAGCTCCCGGGATTTCTCCAGAGAACTGCTCCATGCTACCGATGTCCTTTCCTTATTTTGTTTCTCCAGAATACTACTCCCCACCGCTGGGTTTCATGGCTGGCCGTGCCCCGAGAGGTCTTAGGATGGCATACCTGCCAGCTCTGCCCAAAAGCAGAGGGGAAAGCCACGTTCACCTTCCCCCTCCGAACAGGCGTGCATGCCCCAAAAAGGCCAGAAGAAGCACTTGGGGGTAAGAAATTGGCCACAAAGGGATGCCAGGAGAACTGCATTTTAGACCTTAGTTTTCTTCTGTTTTGAAATGATGCCGGGAAGGGAGCAGTGTGAGTGCCGCCAATATGCCGGGGGGAGCGGATGGAGGTCCCGGCGCTGTCTGCACACAGGTATCCTGGCTTCAGCAGATCAGATCAACGTGCTCTTGTGTCAGCCAAAAATTTGCCCCTTTGGCTTAACTGGTGGATATTCTATAACTGGTTATGCATTGACACATATCAGTGTGCAAATAATGCAGGAACCAAAGCTGCTGGGATACCACCACCCCAGTGGCCAAACTGAGCATCACCAGATAAGGAGTAGGGTGGGTTATCAGACCGATTGTCCTCTTTCCAAATTACACCTAAACTGGGGTTAAAAGCAACAGTGCTTTGCAAGGATGGCAAAGGCGAGTTTGATTTGCAGAGGTGAGTTTGAGGGTGGGAGGAGGGAGGAGAGAGGATCATGCACTGTATTCTGCCCCAAAGCGTGCTCTGGCTGTAAGAATTTCCAGGATAAGACAGTGCCCACAAAACATAGGAATATTCAAACTTTATTTGTTCTGCACATGTATTTGCTTAATTTCATGATTTTTTTTTTCTCCCTCTCAATTGCTTTGATTCTTAGTTTCCTTTCTTCACTAAGGAGAAAAACATGAAAAAGCAATAACGTTTCCCAGATATCATTCATTTCAGCAGAAAAACATATCTCATCCTCCACCAGCTGTCCAGAAGTAGGTCCTTCTACTTCCACGTGGGGTAAAAATGTTTTTTACAAATGTGATTTCTTGCCATGGAGCACTGGAATCAACTCAAATTTTATGTGTGGTAGCTCATACACCTCACATAGCACCAGCAAGGTTTCCATGTCCACTGCATGCTTTTATGGCTTGATAGTAAGTGTAACAGAGACTAATAATAATTAAAAAAAAAAAAAGTAGGAAGAAGAAAAAGGGAGAAAGCAGAGGTTCTAGCAATGGTTTTACTGGTTGGTAGTATGGGTTTAGGACATTCAATGGCTGTTCAAGAAGCACTGAGTTAATTTTTAGAAAGGTCTTTGAGCTTCATCTGTAGACGAAAGCTGCTGTGCAGATAGCAGCTACTTATGATGTTAGAATGATGACTGCAAATACTTTTGAAACAGAACTGATTTAAAGACAGCACTGCTGATCACAGGCCTGGGGTGTGGGACCATCTGCCTGGTTCTCTTCCCCCAAGAGAAAACTGTGCTTCACTTTGTCCCTTTATTGTTGGTCCTACTTCTACAGTAAATTGAAGCATAGTTGTAAGTTGGCAAAGTGCAGGATACATCTTCTAAATAGTCCGGTGCTATCAAATAATATATTCAGTTGGTACCATCTTTATCTTCCCAAGCACCATTTCTGTGTGAAACTGAATGGGCTATCGAAGCACACAATATGACACCAGAGTAACTTTTCTGCAGTAGTTATAAAATTTTCTAATGGAGTTAAGCTGACCAGGTCTTCCTTAAATTAATAAAACGGAAAGAAAAGTAGTACTCTTAATTTTCAAAGTTAGTCTCTGTACAAGAAAGTTGCTATCACGAAGATATAATCATACCTGCCTTCTGCTTATGGTCCAAGTGCTTATCCAACTTTCTTACTGAACAGAGAAACCTGCCTGTGGCATCCCTCTGCAATTCTTCTCAATCTCAGACTGGCTTTAATCTCTTTTGGGTAACCATTTAGCTCATATGAGTGCTATGTACCATCTTTGTTAGTCCTGGCAGCTGAAGCGTGGGGTTTGGTAACAAGGTAGAGAGTATGAGTTTTGGCCAGTCTAACTCAGTCCCTCACCAAAAGCTCGGAGAGGTTTTTAGCCTGGCACGGGATGCAATTAAATGGAAGGAGCAATCAGAATCTTCAAGAAAATATAATTTATTGCGAAATTCCATTTGGGAAGCAACTAAAGGTCACTTGAAAAAAATAATCCCAACATTCTTGAATTTCAGCTTTAAGCAATTTGTAAGGTACTATGTCTAGTAATGACTGTTAAGTCAAGCCCTCTCAGAAGTGGTGGTTAGTGGTCTCACCCACTAATAAGGGAAAATAATAAGAAACTGTCCTAGCCATGCAAGTTGTACAACGTACGAATCTTAGCTGTTCACTTACTAACTTGAATCCCTAAAAAATGTAACATACCAGCTGAAAGCTTCTTAGTTAAAAAAAAAAAAAAAAAAAAAAAAAAAAAACTTACTAACTTGAATCCCTAAAAAATGTAACATACCAGCTGAAGGTTTTTAATTAAAAAAAAAAAAAAAAAATAAAATAAAAATGTCAGATGACTTTTTAAGTCAATTCTGCAAGATTTTTTTGGCAGATCTGCTAGACCGGTGGCAGTGTTAAGATAAAGGTAGATTCAAAGATGTTGTTCCTGATTAATAAGAATAATAAAAAAAGGTTAGAGGGAAAGGTCACATATATTCACATAGCAAAATCCATCCGATATTTGCCAGACCATTGCACATAGCTGTACCAGGCTGAAATCACCTGATCCTGTCAGAACTACTGAAGCAAACTCCTGTATGGAGAGGCTTGTCTGGGACTGGACATAATCTCTTCCTCCCCCGCCTGATTTGCAAAGAGATTTGCCAAGAAGTGGCTCACTACATTAGAGACATCTTTCAGCGTGCCTCCGTGCCCTGCAAACACTGAAGTTTTAAATCGTTTGTGCACAATCAGTCCTTCCCAGAGCTTTCAGCGAGGGCAAACAGTCTCATGTGAGGCTTGAAGGAGTCCTTCAAAGCAGCTGTTTAGAAATGAGTGAAGCATGAGGCACATTGTATCCTCTTCCCACAGGCTGAGGGCCAGATGTTCAGTGGGTGTAAAGCGGCAGAGCCTCAGTGTGACTTTTCTGGGGCCCACGATGATTTATACCAGCCAAGAATCCAGCTCTAAGTGTTTCAGTCAAGTGACTTCCCCAACCTCTGCTGGTGAAGGGCCCAGTTTTGTAACCTGTGGTCTAACCTCCATTCCACACCAACATCCTCTGTGAGGTGAGAAGGGATGGGAAGTGTTTGGGATTGCTGGCTCGAGGTGCTGAAAAGAGAAATCTCTCAGAAGATTCCTGACACCGCTTCTCCAGGCCAGTTCCCTGAAGTCATCGCAGGCTTTGGGTTTTCCTTCCCATGTTTCTGCTGCTAGCAACATACGTAGGTTCTTTATATCTGTTTCCTCCCAAAGCAAGTTCCCTTTTGCACCCTCTTAAAATCAGGAAATTAGAATATTTCTGTGCAGAGGTGATGTTCTTGTACTTTTCTTTTTCTTCCTTCATAACTTGGGTCTTTCTGAAGCGTGAACGAGGATTACTTGTGGGAGCATGGATTTCAGAATCAGGCCCTTTGGCCGTTTTGATAGTGTCATGGGAGGAAAAACTGTTTTCCGGAACCAAACAATTTTATTGCATTCCAGAATCATGTGCAACACAGGGATCCCATCTGTTCTACAGCATTCCCACTAAGTACGGGTCTGCCTGTAGCTCACCAGCGTAAGCAGTTCAACAAAGAAGACTCAGTTTTCAATGATAAGGTTTTCTTCAAAATACAAGACGCTGGTAAAAAAGGCTTCATAATAATTTGCACATTTGTCCGGGTGTATTTTCTTAAACACATTTTTGACTGGTAAGGCTACTGCAGAGTAGTATAGTGCTACAGCAATCACTCTTAAATTAAGCCTTCTCCGAGATCAGTTTTGCCAATTCCTCTAAATATGCAATAAATTAATAAATTATAAAAACATTAGCCTCAAAACTGATGAATTAAAATTGGGCTGAAATAGACTTCCTTATTTTTTTACCCTGACAGCTTGAAGAGTTTTGAACAGAAGGTGCTTGAATGCAGCACTCTAGGTTTAGGCCAGTTTACCAGAGTGATTCTGCAATAAAAAGGTCATGAAATAAAAGAGGGAGAATTTATTTTATGAAATTCGTCTAACTGAGTGCTGAAGCCTGGGATTTTTATCATCACCACGAACAGCAGCAAGTTGTGCTTAGCAAGTACAATGAAGGACTTCTGGAAACTCTAGGCAAGGGTTTTGTAGTTGCTTAATTCTGCATCTCTCAACTTCTAAGTGTCTGCTTTGAGTCACCTTGAAGTCCTTTTAACAATCTCTCCATGTGACTGCTAGAGATTCCCCTGACAGCTCTGCTTGTGCTTTTCTTTTCAGAAACTGATCTGAAAACTAAAGGGCAAATTCAGGGAATTCTTGCCCATGGAAAGAGATAGTTGTTCGGCCGGCAAGTCAGCCTTGTTGGTACGCATGCTTTGCCTGCAGGCACGGAGCAATGCCCACCAAGCCTGGCTTGCCCCAGCCTCCCTGTTTCCAGACCCTTTCCCACGGCTAGAGGACCTGGGGAATATTTGTCTGGCTCTCAAAAGACCCAATTCATGCACAGTGGCAAGAGAGCTGGAAGGGAGGTGTCTTCCAAGACAGGGGCTGAAGTCGTTTTCTTCTTTCCTGTGAAGATTTGGAGGGAGAGCAAGATATCTAGTGAGCCTTATTCTACCTCTTCCTGCCCAAAGTCCACCTGAGCACATCTGGTGCACCAGCATGGCTCTGTAGCTGTGCCAGCTCTTTCCTGTAGTCCTCCTATACACATGGCTCCGGGATGCATCACTGGAGGGTAACAGCAGCTTCCCTGGCCTCCCAGGATGTTTCTCACAAGGTGTAGGTATTCCAGCTGTCATCCATTGCCTAGATTTTCGTGCTGGCTGGGATTGACCATGATGGAGGCGGTCTGGTGTGGGTGGCCTGTAGTGCGCAAGGAAGACAGGTCTGACATTCACTCCTTAGGTTCATCCGTAGCTGCAAGCATCACGAGGGCCAAGTGCTGGGCAATGTCAGAGAGATACAACTCCTGGACAATAAAGAGCCATCCCTCACCTGACTAATGACTCATATGGGTATGGGTGCCTTCAGGAGTGCATCCGTGGCTGGCCCATGGGTTTTTGAAAGGGGGCAGCCCGGGCTGGAGGTGCTTCCAGGGCTCCAAGGTAGAGAAAAGTAGCGAACATTGAAACTCCTCGTGATTTTCATCTTTGCAAGAAAACTTTCTGAGGATTTTGCAGGGGCACAATATGTGGTCTGATAGCAACAGGCCAAAACGTGTTGATCTTCTGGCCGGTGGGAAGGCAGCTACGCAGCTAGGGTGGGGAGGCCAGGGGAGGGCTCAGGCTTCAGGACCGAGTAACAGGTATAATCTGGTCCCTCAGCTTCTTCATTTGTAAATCAGAATGAAAAAAAATAGCTGTACCTCTGCATCACAGGGTTAGCACAAGGCTTAATTAACTTGTGTTTATGACATCCCACCGGAAAGGTGTTAAGATAATTAGAAACGTAACTCTTACATCTGTTCATGCCTACTCCACTGGGGCCACAACCCGTGATTAAGATTTCTACCAGATGCCACAGCGCAAATGGTGACAACTAGTAAGTGGAAGTACAGTAATGAGGAGCATGAGCGGCCCTCCTCCCTCTATGAACAGGCACCCTCAAGTTGTCACTGCTGCCCACATGTCAGGTGAGGTCCCTTTGAAGGACCCAGACCTACACCACAGTGCCTCTTGGCTTGGTGTCCAGGAGTCTATGCTGAAACATGGTGTTTTATGATAAACACCTAGCCTCTAAAAAGCAGATTAATCCCTTCCATGCTGTCTACCCTTACTGCAGGCAACTGCAGAGAGAGGCACTCGCTATTGGAAAGGATGTTTTATTGATGCTGTTAAGGAGCAGAGTGACATCATTTAAATTTTTTGGAACAATGGCCTTTTCCCCACAGCTGCCTTGGCTTTTGTTCCCTTTGCACTGGCGCCACACGACTGGCTGGGATCTGACGTTATTCGTGATGCTGGGTGCCAGGAGGAAGCAGTCTCTGGAGAGTGGGTGATCGGGAGGAGTCAACAAAACACTGACAGGTCCTCGTTGGTTTTTTGTCTGTCAGGGGGAGTGGCGGTATTTGGTTTTGGCCTGCTCCAAACTTGTAACTTGTTAGGAAAATGCCTGCCCGCAGAGCAGGGATCCAGCTTGTTGGTATTTGAAGTGCTGGAGGTCATGACACACATGGATGGGAGTGAGCCAAAGTCAGGTACTTAGGTAAGGGCTGGAAGCTCACTGGACTGGAGTCAGGCTGAAGGACAGAAATAAACCACGATCCTATAAATAACAACATCCGTCATTACTTTCTATCCTCCCGAAAGCACGTTAGTCTTTTGCATCAAGGTGAATCTTGGTTCTCCTGCTCTTCCCCTGCTGCTTCCCTCGAGTTCCTCAGCCTCCTTTGCTTCACTGCATCCCTTCTTTGCTTCACTGCATTCCTCCTCCTCAGTCGGAAGCTTGTTTCATCTGGTGCAACCCAGAGCTGGTTCCCACCAAGCCAGGGGTTCCTGCTGTTCACAGGAGTGATGGGTCTCCTACCCCAATTGGGTGTCTGGGCCCAGCGTGACCTGCAGCATGGCTAACCAGGGGAGGATTTTCTGCAAAATTAAGCATTTAAATTGAAGACGGTTGTACAAATGAGGACTCCTCACAGGATAAGGGTTTAGAAAAAACTAGATGCGTGTCTGCGGCGATGTCGGAAGTCTCCTACTCAATAAAAAGCTGTGCAAATATCATCACCATGAATACAATCTTTTTCTCAAATACTGCTAACATTAGTAATTTCCAAATGAAAGATCACACAATTTATTTCTTTTAAATATGGATAAGAGGTACATTCCCTACCCTCTTCCTTGGCCATGGTGGAGCTGTTTTGCCTGAGAGAAACAATACAAAATAATCCCAAACAACCCCCTCCAAACCACAAAAATCCCAAGCTGAAATCAACTTCCAACAAGACCAAACTAGCCTGAGGTAGGCACCCAGGGAAGATTTCAGCTTGCTCACTTCTGGCAGTGCCGTAAGAAAGCGAAGGCAGGGTCTTGTGCCAGGAAATGCCAGGAAACCTGAACCCAAGGTGTCTTGCCCGTCTTGCCCACTGCAGCTGGCCGGGACACTTGGCACCCCATTTTGGGTGTGTTAGCTGCGTATGGCAGGTAGTGTTGATTGGGAATTCCTGCTGGCAAGCTTGCACGTGAAAAGCATCTCCAGCGACTTTTTTTTTTTTAATGCAAAGCAGTATGAAATATGTGAAGCAGGAAGGAGTACGTGAGGCCGTTTGGGTAATCGCTGTGTGGAGTCTTAGTACGAGTTTCTAAAACAACAGTCTCCTGGGATGTTGGTTCAGCACTCAGTAGTAGTTGAAAAGACAAATCAGCTCTTGGGATTATTGGGAGTAGCAAAGCTTCACCAATGCCCTTATAAACCCACAGCGAGCATCTCTCTTGAATATTTGGTGTGTGGTTCTAGTCCCATCTCTCAGAGATGGCATAGCAGAATTAGAAAAGCTGCAGAAAGGGGCAACAAAACTGGCTGGAGGTGTAGTACAGCTTCTCTACTACAGAAGATGAACTAAAGCTCCACAGTCTGCAAAAAAAAAGAGGACTTGAGAGGAGAAACTGGAGAGGTTATAAAATCATTAAGTGAATGAAGAATGTGAATAAGGAGTAATTACTAACACTTTATCATAACACAAGAATTAGTAAGCTTCAGATGGAGTTACCAGGTAGCAGGTTTAAAGCAAAGAAGAGAAAGTATTTTTCTCCCATAGCACATCATTAAACAGTGGGATGCTGTAGGATGCTGTGAAAGCTAGAAGATTAAATTAATGCAAAGCACGTAGACTCATGGAAGAAAGGCTATCAGGGCTAATAAGCACAGAGTTGCAGCTATGCCCTTTGAGTCTATAAACCTCTGTGCTGCCAGCTGCGAGAAGCCAGAAGAGCACACCGTGCGGAGCAGTACTGTATGCTGGTCCTAGTCCTTGATTGTGTTTTTTGTTGTTCCTTTTGTATTAATTCCTAACCTTTTTCAGAGACAGGCTGAGTGGCATTACACTTATGGTTGTTCTACTTACAGTGCAACAGCAGTGGAAATACACCATCTATCATTTTAGGCAACTGGGAAAGCAGCGTGGCCGAGATAAGGTTCTCTGGGCTGGGAGTTCATTAACACAGCACGAGCAGAGCTGCATCAGGGATCAATTTTTACTGTTCGTTTTCAACTACAAATAACTGTTTGGAACACCAGCCCTTTCCAGCTAGGTTTGGTGGACTGCGCTTCCTTAGAAAGGTTACAGTCTATAAAATAGCCATAAGCAAGACAAGTACAAAGTATGCTTTGGCTGGATGCTAGTCTTCTCTTCTCATAAAAAGTATGAGATTGGAGTAATGTGCAGCATGTTTTAAGTTATGTTGTAAAGTTGCCTCAAAAACACTCCTTAGGGGAACAATAATTCTTGGGAAGAAGTGCCAGCTTAGAATTAATACTGATAAAACCTACGTTTTGCTTCCTGGGGATTCTCATGGGAAATATCTAGTTTTGCTATTTTAAATTATTTTTGGAAAGTGTGCTACCAGTTGTAGGTGATTTGGAAATAGATTAAGTGAAGGAGTAGATGACAGGCATAAATATAAAACAGAATAGTGAGCCCTGTGTCACTGAGCTTGTCACATGTGATTTGAATACTCCTGAGAAGATTAGCAGTACCTTACAACCTGTTAGTTTTTAAGCCAGCCGCCAGATTGCAGGAGCAGGTCTCCCAGCTTAAATCAGCTTCAAGGTGGATGAGTGAAGAACGTTCCTGGGAAAAAAAAGAGGAAAAAAAATCTCAAGGGGCATCTTTTCCCTTTAATACACTGCCAAGGGTTTTCTTACAACAGGAAGAGTTAGTTCACAGGGACTGGAAAGCCAGGATCTGGGCCTCAGACATTGTAGTAGGAAAGTTAAAACATGTGAAATTATGCTGCTAATGAGCCTAAGACAATTGGCAACTCATTATCTCCTGTCAAAGAAGCTGGAAAAGCAGCGTGAGGAAGAAGAGCCTATGCTGCCTGCAGGACGATTTTGGCTGGTAATGAACCTGTATGAATGAAAGAACATCAAATCCAGGCCAGGAGTCATTCTCGTTTGTTTGTTTCTTCCTGTAGGAATTTGTCTGAAGGTGCTTGGCACACTACTGTCTGATGCCTTCAGGTTTCGTCCAGTATCATCCCACCTTTGAATAAAGGGCCTCAAATCTGTTGCTGATGGAAATGGGTAGTTTTAGACAACTGCACCTTTCAGATCCCCACGTTCTGCTTTCTCTGCTGTGCACCACCGCTTTGTTGTGAGGTTGCTGGTGGTACTGAAGTGACCACCATGGCTGGGCATGGTCTGACACAGCACAGCACAGTTCCTTGCTTTTACCTCGGCGTTTCCCACCATTGTTCTTCTCTGCACGGCAGCCTGGGAAGTTTTGATTCACCTCCTTGTTTCCCCAGCTGGGGATAACCCAGTAACTTCATGATAGTATGCTTCCTCCTAGAAAAGAAAGCCATAGGAAATTTCTCCCCACCTTTTTCACTGACAATGTGCGTTTACAGTTTTTGGATTAATGGCATCTGACTGCCAGTTTAGGACTGAGCTTTTCTGTTATTAGTAGCATGTCTGTTTTGGTATTTTGTTCATGACTGACTGCAGCCTATTGTTCAGCTCTTTCTTGTCTTCCTCAGCATCAGTGGTAGGACATCAGACAGGACTGTATTCATCTCCTTGGATTTCAGACTGAGCCTTTGATACCAGGCCCCACACCATGATAAGATTTTCCTCTGGCCTTTAAGAACATGCTACCCCAAACTTCATCATCCCTTCTCCATCTGCATTTACACATCATCTTGTCATTCCTTGATACAAGTTGTTTTTTTTTTCCCCTCAGGCCGTAGACCACTTACTCTCCAAATGCCTTGTGTTCATTTCACCAAGCCCAAATAATTTCTGACTCTTCCTCATTTACCTACCTATCTGGGCAATTTGGTATAAAACATTCCCAATTCTGTTTTTAAGAGGAAGGCAAAACTCTCCTGCAGTTAACGTGTTGCCTTATTTTACAGGAATCTACACTAGATCCACTATGGAGTGATTAGCTGTCACCCCAGCTTCCCTAACCGTTAAAAGACTGCCAGTCTGTATTTCCCAGTGAAGAAGAAGACAGATATCCAGGGCTTCCACTGAGGATGAGGGACCTCTTGGTAGGCAGTGAAGCCTGCCCTGGCATTATGCTGGGTTTTATACATAAAACGGGATTAAAAATTTCACTAGCCTTTGTCAGGCATTTCACTGTTGGTTTTGCCCTTGACAGGGCAGAGAAAGCACCCTTACACCCAAGAGACCCAGTGTTCAATATTCATTGTAGGGGAATAGTGGATTCAGCTTTGCTTCCTGAAGCAGAAGCTCACGTGGAATAACTGTGACAAAGAGGGAAGAACTCTTCATTTCTCAGAGCTTATGGAAAAAAAGAAGCTGACAGGGGATGGGAGAAATTACGAAGATGAAGTAGTCAGAAAAACGTGTTTCCCATCCAAATAAAATACACAGGCGTAGTATATTTTTCCTAAAAGAACCTGATATGAAAAATGTATTCATTGTTGTGGTATGGGAAAGGAAGCATTTTGCCTTCTCATCTCAGCTTGGTTTCAGCAGATAGGCAGAGCTAAAGCTGCCTTGCACAGCTCACCAAAGATGAATTTGTTTATCTTAAAACTGAATCCTGACCATACGAAGGCACCTGTGTACCCAGGGAAGCAGAGCTGTGATGCTAGCTGTGCACCATTGAAGTCAATTGAGCTTTAGCTCCTAAGTTCAGGAAAAAGTTATGTGGGTCACCTGGGAATTGCATATGCTCTGTACTTCATAAAAAGGGCTCAATTATTAAGGATGTTCAAAGTTGAGTCCCACAATGGGCCGATTGATTGAAAGACAGAGCAAGGGGCTGAAGTTTATGTGGTCTGTGGATGACACCAAGTTTGTGCTGTCTGGCTCTGAACATCCAGCTCTTGGGAGCAAAGAGCATGAGACTGGGACTTGGGGTGGGACTTGCAAGCCGAGCTTCAGCAAGCAGCAGGAAGAGGAGTCGCATGCGGACCTCAGTTTACCAGCCTAGGCACACCACCGCTGACGATGCCAGGGACCGTTCCCAGGAGACAGAACTTGCTTGTTCTGTTGTTAAACAATTTTGTTCAAACTGTTGAACAATTGCAAAGTATTGTTAAATTGTTAGCATAGCTCCTGCCAAACAGCATCTTCCAAAGAGCTCCTGGCCCAGGGACCATTCCCAGAAGGCAGCTTGGGTATAAGCACACTCTTTGGTGGGCAGAAGTGGTCAAATATATGGTTATGGGGCACTCAGTGCCAGGGAGTGGGGCTGGGCACAGTGAATTTACTCATACAGACATAGCTACCACTTGTACAGAGGAGAAAGTAACAGAGCTTGCCTTGAGTGCTCCTGAATAACCTATTTGGGAACCAGCAATGTTTTTAAAAAGGGGCTTTACCAAGCCAAAAAAAATTCCTGCAGTGATGCTCTGGATGATACCAACCCATGAAGGGCTGCAGGCACTCTTCACTGCTGCCCTGTCAAAAAGTCACACGAATAAGTGAGCAGCTATCAACCAGGGAACAGCCTCCAAAGGGGTACTCCTTCCGTGCCAGGGAGTTTGGATACCAAGTGCTGGCTTTGTGGAAAAGAAAGAAGTGAAATGGTATGTTACAAACCCAGTTTTTAATAAAGATTTTTTTTGCTATTGAGCTAAAACCTCCATGCAGACAATTCTTTCGGGTTGTAAACATTTGCTTCTGGTAGATTAAGTTGGTCGTTGCCCTATTTGTTGTGCTGATACTTGAGAAACTGAAAGCGGAAACGAGTAGAAAACAAAGGGAAGCAGCTGAGCTTGTGTTCCCCCTCCGAAGCAAGTAAATCAAAAGCAAGTAAATAGCACAGATAACATAACTGAGGATTACAAGCCTACATAGGATCCTTCCAAAACATTGAATGAAACAAGCTACTTTCTCAGCCTGCCTGCTGCTTATGGTGTTCTCATTTAAATGTTGTTCAAATAACAGCGTGCCAAGAAATATAAACTGCAAACACAGCATTTTAATAAACACAAAGTGAAATAAAACAAGCCAGAACAGATCTGTTGGCGCTTGCAGTTTTTTGTTTGCAAGATGGGGTGGCTGGAGGTGGGGGGCACACAGGGAGGGTATTATTTCTTGCACATGTTTGCCTGGTGCTAATTAACAGGGGTGATGTTAAAAACTTTCTGTGACTTGTTACAGGCTATAATCTTCAAATTTAGGGCCTTGTACTGCTCTCAATCTAGTCACACAATCCCCATTAAGGAGTGCAGAAAGCCCTGAGGAGTTTGTGTAATAGGCTTTAATAGTGTCTAAGAAACAAAGATCTCCTTCTTAATTGTGCCTAAACCATCTTTTCTCACATTTTGCAGAAGGACCTGGGGTACTAATGCATTTTGCAATCATATAATTGGTTGTTCTTCAAGAGCATTTATGTAAATATGGGCTTAAAACAGATCTGATCGGTTGATAACAGTCAGATATAACAGCAACTACAGCATAGAGAGGTTAAGAACAGCCCAAACGTGAAGAAAGCTGAGTGACACCTTTCCTTCCCCCCCAAATTAGCTATACACCCATCATTTATCCTGCCACATGCTCCACTGTTTATAAGTGTCTTGGTTAACAGAAGCATCTCTGAACTCACATCGCTCAGTTTTACTTCCACTTTGCTCAGCCAAAATCTTCATGAACATTTGAGCTGAAGCTCCTGCTTCAAATCCCAAAAGATCGAGTCTTTTCCAATGTGTGGGCAAACATCTGTGGCTGTGGTGGTTCCCCTTTCCCTAATCACAAATGTCACAAGCGTGACCATCCTGTGCTGGTGCCAACAGAGGGGCCTCATGGATGGAAAGGGAGGCATCTCAGAGAGCTTCTTTCTAAGCACAGGCACAGCCAGCACAAGACTGGGGGTGGTGTGGCTCAGGGACCACAGCTCTGCTCCCTGCCCCACACAGCATGGCAGTACCCAGGGCCATGCCACACCAGCCCCGTCCCCGTCCCCTGCCGCTGCCTCCCTCCTCCCCTCTAAGCAAGCTTCCACCCGATGTTTTAAAAAATTAATGCAAAGTAGAAAATGGTGAAAGCATATTACCTGCAAATTACCTGACTAATCATATTCTCTCTCCTGGGATCTATTACACTTCCAAGCCTGCAACTTACTCATCCTTGCAGGCAAGCTCTCCTCATTTCCCAGTTTTGTTCATCAGGATCATCCAGAATATTTACTAATTTCTTTGTTTTCCTCCGAGCTAGCAGTTCAGTCCTGCCAGGCACTCAGCTCTCCAAGCTCTCTCCGGGAAAGTAATTAAGCACATGCCTGACTTTAAGCATGTGAAGCTGATGGCAATTAGGAAAAGGGCAGGCTCTACGGCACTCTCTTTTTTTGCTGGCAATTCCTTAGGTAGATGAGATGAACTGTCCTGTAGAGATGCTTGCCTCTCTCTCCATTGACTTATGAGGAAGTCCTGGCAGCCTGTACACCAGTTAAGAGCAGTCTCAATATACCAGCCAAGACATAGCATATGCATCCCTTGAGGAGGGTATTTTGACTCACATGGAAGAGAAGTCAAACACTATTTTTAGCATCCTTTATTGATTCCTGTATAATTTCCCTTGCTCTTCCTGTGGAAGTTCCTTCCTTTCTAGTAACACCAGCATCTGAAGTAGCACATCAATCCCTATTATGTGTCAAACCTGACTTTTTTTCCCAAGCCCCAGCATGATGCGGAAACTCTTAAACACAAAGTCTTCCTGTAATTTAAACACCCAACTGTATGTGTAATTCAAAAGAGATGTGGTGAGTACTAATGAAGTTACCCCCGGGCTCAGCAGATAGTACAACTTTCTGGATTATTCGTGGGAGGGTCGATACAGAGGCACAAAATACTTTATCTTGCCAGAGAAAAAGAGGAACAGCTCAGTGGAAGCTAAACTAAATGACTTTGGCTCTGCTGACTCTGTAACATCCCTTTTGTGGTTTTGATTTATTCTGCCCTTCTGAAAATTGCAGGAAAAAAGCTGTTATTCACAATTTTATTGTATTTTCTCTCAAGCAATCTGTCTTTCTAGGCCCCTGAAACCTCTTGGAGGAGTTGCTGCCTTTAAACTCCTTCCACCTCCCCCAAAAAATGATGTTTAAATCAAACCAAAATAATAGAGGGAGTCCGGCCACTAGTTATGAAAGTCAGATTTAAAAATGAAAGCTAAGCATCAAGTGCCAGCACCTACTGTGTTTCGATAAACAAA
Organism: Ibidorhyncha struthersii; assembly: GCA_013398815.1. NCBI lineage: Eukaryota > Metazoa > Chordata > Aves > Charadriiformes > Charadriidae > Ibidorhyncha > Ibidorhyncha struthersii. Next base: position 536,700 of record VZSZ01009856.1, read on the forward strand.
ATCAGGCCATGTGAGATGGAGAGTATACATGTGTTTTCAGCCTTAGCGACAGCATGTGTTACATCAGAGCTTTTTATACTAAGTTCTGTCTGTGCACATTTATCCATAAAGCACAGAGCAAAGCAAGTACTATGCAGTTTGCTCATTAACTATTTTTTCCTCACACATTTGGTATTGGTATGCCAGTCTTTGTCTCAGGATGCAGCAAGTGCTATCAATTCTGCGTGGGATGACAGCAGACGGAAAGGACCTTGATCACATCTTAAGGACAAGTAGCAGGAGTTTCTATTGCTTCCACCAAAGGTCTTAGTGCCACATTTTTAAGAGCATTCAGCCCTGTAAAAACGCCAAGGGACACTCAATGGGAAAAAAAAAAAAAAAAAAAGCTGAGCTAGTTTCTTTGCTTCTACTAAGTATAAAATATTTGTCCCTTATCTGTTAGAGCTACACGCTAAGTTTTCATCACAGAAACAGTGAGCAAAAGCATTGAACACAACCGCATTGAAGCACAGGGACCCATCGCCTCCTCAAGGTTCACCATCTACCATATGTGTGGACACCAGTGGGAGACAAGAGCAGAGGAAGATTTAGCTATTTATGCTACACGTGTACAGCAGGGAAGCCAGCTACAGGGTGTGATGCTCTGAATTCATGGCTCTTCCACACTGGGCAAAATCCTCCCATACACTGCCCTATTTGGAAAATGAAGGGGTTAACCAAAGCAATGATACTTGTGACTCTGCCGTGCTTCCCAACAAATACTACTTTTTGACCACCACCTACGTAAGGGCACCCCAGGTCCATGCCAAGCTGCTCAGTAAAACAAGGGGCTTCTTTTGGCCTCCCACTGCCCAGGTTTGGTGACACAAGCGCGGAGCCGATACACACCAAAGAAAGGAAAGGGGCCATTTTTTCCTCCTGAGGCTATCACAACAGCCAGCAAAGCATGGGAAAGCTGGGTAAGCTTTCCATTAAAGCTGTTTTCTGTCCAGTTCAGGTGAGGCCTGCAGGGGTGTGTGTACCCCAAAAGGAGGCTTGAAATCTTTGGTCAATGGGGACAAACTGATAGACTTAATGTCACAGAAGAGTTTTCTGTCCGCGTACCTAGGTGACAATTTTGGGTTTTGAATGCCAAGACCAGACGCTTAACAAATAATTCACAGGCTGCAATATTTTTATCATTTTCTTCTGAACGCCGAATAGTTAACGCTTCATGAAACTCAAGTAAAAGCTAAACTCAACAACTGCTAAGCAGCTTGCTCAAAAATGTAGCTGTCTACCTTGCTTCACGGTTCTGAAATGCTTTAGATGAATGTTCTTGTGCAACAGTAGCCCTGGCTTCCACGGTGTGCATTAGGACTGTTATAAATAAGTTGCGAGTTACATGGGCCTGACATGGTATTTATGAAAAGATCATATTTGCTCCTTTGAAATAGCCACCCAGCAGAAAGTCTGGCTCTTGTACAAAGGCATTTATTCGGTGCATCCCCTTTAAAGGTCAGGAAAGAAAACTGAGAAGATTGGTAATTGCAAAACTGGTTCTGGAAATGTGCTCTTATCTGCTGGACAAGAGGGGAATGCCAAGAAGGCAGGGAGGTGAGCTAAAGCAGGCTCAGGGAAGATGCAAATTCCAGGACCCTCACGTAGGCAGATGTTACAAAAGGAATTCCTCCTGTTTTTGCCATCTCAGAGGAGCGCTCTGCTGTCTCCGGCCAGCAGTGGAGGCATCCAAGGGAGGAAAGAGCCATACACCATTTACCCCACCTACCAATTTTTCGCAAGAGTGGGAACAGGGAGGAAAAAATAATGCTATATTTTAACATGGCATTTGAGTTACCCTGTTTTGGTATGTACTAAGCTTTTAAATCCCAAATCAACCTTCCTATTAAGACACAAAATCTGATCTGGCAGACATTTCAATGCCAGACCCTCCTTTCTGTTGACTCCAGTGTATTTAAGGAGATTTTTTTGCCAACGTTGCTGTTAATTTCAAATAGACACATGGCCTATCTGGTTAATAACAATTTAAAAAACAACCTAGAGTTATTCCACACCCTATTCCTTAAGATTTGTTCTCTGAGACTGACATTACCCTGTTTTGCCTACTCCAGTACTTTCTATGCACATTCTTGCCGATCCCCAAGTTATGTCCAGGAAGCACTTGCTGCACTTTGTTAAATGATGAAGACTCGTGTTTCATTCCGTAATGTATGGAAGCACCTAACTAACTTTTAGCACATCTCTCCTCGACTTTGTTGGGACTTACAGCCTCTGCTGGTAGAGCATTATTGCACACCTGAACCACAAGCCTTAATCCTTTCCCTGCGGCAGGACTTGTACCGATGCATTGAAGGGCTTGGAGTGGTCCGTCACCAAGCACAGTGCAAGCTTTTAAACCAGGCTTTCCGGGGCAACTCCAAATCAGATGCCACAATGTGGGAAGGAAGGATGGGCAGCACTGATCACCTTGCAAAGTGGAAAGTTTCTTACTCAGGAGGAGGCATTCTTGTTGCAGGAGCTGCTTGTTCCCATGAGTAAGCATAAATCACAATTTCCAAGTTTCTGGCACTGGTAAAACTTACTGAGCAGACACAGAGCCCAGCACAGAGGTGCAAGGAGGCACTGGGTATTGCCTGGATCCACCGAGCCTCAAATGGAAGATGTCCAAGGACTCCCAAAGCAGCAAAACTCCTCTTCCATAAAGACCAGATGAAGTTATTTTGTTATTTTGAAATAAGAAGATTTGTGTAATTCTTCCATATACACCAGCTGTTTCTTCTGTTTTATTCATCTAGAAATAACAAAAGGAAGTGTCAGAGCTTGTCTGGAGTTAGGTGACAAGCACCATGTGATGGAGGCCCACATTTCCTAACTGTAAAATGAGACAGGCAGCATGCCAGTGAGACCACAAAATAAAGGGAAATAAATAATCACTTGTGGTAACACCCTGAAGTCCCCACAATTTCATGTCTCCCTTTTATTTACAGCATTGGTGGGTTGGTACCGCTGCGTGAATCTGCGCCGGTCAAAGAAAGCAGAATTAAACCTCAAAGTGCTTGTTTCTGAACCAGGGTGGGCTGTGTCACCCGAGAGCGGCGCCTGCCCCGTGCTCCGGTCGGTGGGTGCAACACTGAGCCGGGGCAGAGGTGCCCGGAGCCAAGTCTGGAGGGGAGACCCATGGGCTCTGCCACCAGCATCACCCCAGCCCTACTGCAGCCTCCGCGTCCCCACCACTGTTATTCCTTTTATCACCCTCACGAAGGTGTTAATTGCTTCATGCTTCCAAGGGCGGCTCTTTTAATAAGCTGCAGCTTCATCCCCTCAGCCGGCTGGGAGTGCTGGGTCTCGCTGGTGTTTGCGCCAATGCAGTGGGAGAAGAGAGCCAGCCACAAATCAAGCGGCAAAACATGTAAGCACTGAACAGTCTGGGGTATACGGCCATCTCCTGCCAAGTGAATGAAACATTAGCATTCTGCTCTCCGTCCGACGTCTGTGATCGTTAGGGTAAGAATAAAATATGAACTTAAAGCATTTGCGCAACAGCCATCAGGCCCTAATGAGATTTCTATCCTGTGGTCTCTTGGATATTTTAGACTGTCAGGCCCAGCACTTCACAGCCTATGATTTAGATTTATGTTTTACGTATATCAGACTTAGGGCATGCATCTGGAAGAATGCATTTATAGTGGATAAAGGTGGGCCATTGTGGAAAAATCTTCAGTGTCTCAAACCTGAGCTTCTCTTCTCTTCTCTTCTCTTCTCTTCTCTTCTCTTCTCTTCTCTTCTCTTCTCTTCTCTTCTCTTCTCTTCTCTTCTCTTCTCTTCTCTTCTCTTCTCTTCTCTTCTCTTCTCTTCTCTTCTCTTCTCTTCTCTTCTCTTCTCTTCTCTTCTCTTCTCTTCTCTTCTCTTCTCTTCTCTTCTCTTCTCTTCTCTTCTCTTCTCTTCTCTTCTCTTCTCTTCTCTTCTCTTCTCTTCTCTTCTCTTCTCTTCTCTTCTCTTCTCTTCTCTTCTCTTCTCTTCTCTTCTCTTCTCTTCTCTTCTCTTCTCTTCTCTTCTCTTCTCTTCTCTTCTCTTCTCTTCTCTTCTCTTCTCTTCTCTTCTCTTCTCTTCTCTTCTCTTCTCTTCTCTTCTCTTCTCTTCTCTTCTCTTCTCTTCTCTTCTCTTCTCTTCTCTTCTCTTCTCTTCTCTTCTCTTCTCTTCTCTTCTCTTCTCTTCTCTTCTCTTCTCTTCTCTTCTCTTCTCTTCTCTTCTCTTCTCTTCTCTTCTCTTCTCTTCTCTTCTCTTCTCTTCTCTTCTCTTCTCTTCTCTTCTCTTCTCTTCTCTTCTCTTCTCTTCTCTTCTCTTCTCTTCTCTTCTCTTCTCTTCTCTTCTCTTCTCTTCTCTTCTCTTCTCTTCTCTTCTCTTCTCTTCTCTTCTCTTCTCTTCTCTTCTCTTCTCTTCTCTTCTCTTCTCTTCTCTTCTCTTCTCTTC
>VZSZ01009856.1:541177-603564 GCA_013398815.1 Ibidorhyncha struthersii
TTCGCTTCGCTTCTACTCTACCTTCCTGTGTCCCATCTAAAAGCATACATGTGGAGTCCTACCTCATTTCTGTCCCTGGAAAAGTTACAGTAATTACTAAATTACAAACCTTCCCTCCTCAGCGTTCCTAAACCAACCCACAGGAAAAATACTGCAATTAAGCACAAGGAAACCTAAATGCTGGGATGGCTACTTCAAACACATGTGCCAGAAAAATGTTTATTTGTGGATAAAAAGCCGAGTACTATTATTTACCTGTTTCTACACCTGGTCTACTACTGTAACCATCACTTCCAACAACTATACAGATTTGAAAAGCAGAGCTGCGCTGTAAACTATCTGTCCCATCTAACAAGCAGTGAATAAAAAAGGGGAAGCTGGAGCTGATGCATGGGGAACCCTTTTCCACCCTTAACTTTGGGCCTCTGCAGGAGCACAGGCTGGTGCTTCACTTCAGCATAAATCTCATAACGCCACAATGGCACAAGGTTTGTCCCTCACAGTTGTGGCGGTGGTGGTGTGTCCACATTGTTTCAAGACAAATGCACAGCTCTCAAGACACAGGTCTGAGATCCACCAAGTGGGCATTAGCAACTGCTGTGATAGAACCTGGCATCTTCCTCACACCCACTTTCCTTCTTGTATGAGTTACACTGATTGGGGGAAGACAAGAGAGAGTGAAAATATGCAGCTTGTGCTGCTCAGAAGAGTCTCCATGTGGTTATCCCTGGAGCTCCTTGTGAGGAGGAGGAGTGTTGGCACTCATTTTAGTACAGCTAGTAACTATAATTTTATTCTTTTAGGCTTTTAATTTGCAAGCAGTGAACACCCACAGTGCTCTCAGTTGCTTTGCCTGACACTGAAGATACTTAAGAGTCCTAGCTGTATCGAGAAAGGGAGACCAGATCCTTAGTTCACTTATGAAAGGGCTTTGAAAATGTATCTATTTAATGCTGTTGAGAAGTGGCAGTGATGTAAGGGATGCAAAGAAAGTAATATAAGCTTGGAGGAGAGCTTTCAGCTGTCTAGGAGATTAGAGAAAGCTGAATATTTGGATTTGCGGATGAGCTGAGTAAGAGGCTGTGCAGAAAGTCAGCATGAATTAGACACTGCCAGCATCTGAGGATGTGAAGGGAGAGAGTAGCAGATCAAAGATGATGGATAAGCTGTAGGTGTATGAGAGGAGCCTGATGGTGGTGGCGTCTATGGCAAGCAAGGGAGCAGGTACCAGGAGCAACACTGGGAGAATCGATATCACGCTTTGCTGAGGAGCATGTTGATTCAAAAACAATTAAATGAGAGCACAGAGTGTCTTCCACCAGCAGATTAGGTCACTGTCTATAGAAACCTCTCACACACCTTTAAAACATTCTGCTTTCAGCCTTGTCCTTCTCTTTAGTGAGTATAATTGACCTGGTCAGTATTTCTCAAGGCCACTAACCAAGATAACATCACTGGGAGGGATAACCAAAACCCACCTGGAGGCTGGCTGAGGAGGACATCTGGGCTTTGCATCACCTGTGCTCTGAGGGAGGCACACCAGCATGTCAGTGAAAGTGAGCCTTAGTCAAGGAGGCAGCAGTAGATTTAATTCAGAGGTTGCTTATACCTGTGGCATGAGCAGGTTGAGTGTCACTGGCCTGGGGCCCCTTCCTTTGCTTATTCTTGGTGTCTTCTGTCCGCTGTAAAGTGCCTGCTAGTGGCTATCTCTTTACTAGGTTGCATTTTCTACTGCATGCCTCTGTAATATTTTTGATGAAATAGATTTTAAGCATTATTGTTCCCTGTGAGGATCTGGGGACTTTCATGTCTCTTCTTGTTCTGGGACCAACTTTTCCAGCATCAGTGAACAAACCGCGCAGGGTTAAGGCAAACTCTAAAGCAAAGCAACAGCCTCATTCTGGGAAAAACTTTGCTTGACATACTGTTGATAGGCAACCTCTGAGGAGACAGTAGCAGCTGTCCTCTTTGACTTGAATGCCTGGAGTATTTAAAAACCTAAGTAAGTTTCTTTCTCTTGAGAGGTGCTGGACAATATCTCTTTGTTTGTCGAATGATGCTAAATATAGATCTCAGGGACTGCACTGAGGACTCCAAATTTGAAAACGCCGGCTGATATTCTTGCTGTCTCACTGTGTCAGTTCCTGGTGGAACCAGGAACCACTTTCTGCTGACCTCAGTCCACAATGTGTCTGTATTTATAGGCATGGGTAGCTGAGAGCAGAATTTGGGCTACTGGGTGGTGTGGGAAACTGCAGGCCCAAAGACATTAAGAGCTCACCACAGATCATGGTTATATGTAGTGAGTGCCCCTGTGCATGCGCTAAGCTTAAGACAAATTTCAAGTGATTTGAGTTGATCAGTGGTCTCTCATTGAGGGTTAACTCAAATCACTCAGTTTAACTCAAATTACCTTGGGCTAGAAGCATGCACAGGGATAATTACCATGAATCACACGGAGCACTGACTACTTCGTGTGCCTGAAATCCTCTCTTCTCCTCTGGCCTGTTTCTGAAGTGCACCCCATGGCTCAAGGCCAGATTCTGGTTCTACCAATCCTTAGGCAGGTCCAGTGTGAAAGGCAGTAATAATAGTCTGTCCCCTCCTAAATACCTCTCACTGCTGCTGAGGTTTGGTTACACACAGTTACAGAGATTTCTCACTGTTCATCATGCTGTGCACTTTCAGGAAAAGCTTTCTTTGCACAAACCCCTGTTAGCTGAGGTCTTCACCTCACAGCCTTTTATTGGACAAAATGCTGTTTTACTTAGAAAGGTGCTGCCAGCCAAATAAGCCTTATTTATCCCCAAACATGACTTTGAGAGGAGTAACAGAAAGTCCAACTCTGGTCTTGGGCTGACTCAGCAGCCAGGACTTTGGTAGGAGCTGTGTGAAGTAAGCTGTTAATCCATATGAATAACACATTGACACTGGCAAAAAAAAAAAACAAACCCCATCAGGAGAATTTTATTTCCTCTGTACCTCCTTTCTATCCCCACCATAAAGTACTATTGAATAGGACATAATGAATATTTGCTTCTTAACAGGAAGCACTTGCGTGGCCGGGCAGGTTTATATTTAGAAAAGGAGTGGTTTAAGATGAGGGCTGGGAGTTGCCTCCAAACATTGCTATTACTTCTTTAATGGAATATGCAGCTTGTGTCCCTCTTTAAATAGCAGAAAGGCCCTGTATAACCCATTATTAAAGCTTGCAAGCCTTCCTCAGGCCCATAGATGGCATATTCCAACTATTTGTGTTCTGTGAAACCAGCGATGGGCTAGAAAGCAGAACAACATAAAAGGCAAAATTAAAACTGAAACATTTCTTCACAGGCACAAGGGAATGGGAGTTTTTTTTTCCCCTGAAATTCAAAGGCATAGAAGCGAGGAGCTCAAAGGAGACTCGGTGAATGCCCACAATGGATTCTCACCAGTTACTCCTTGTCTAATGATAGACACAAAAAGCAATGTGATGGCAAAAAGCATTTATGTTTTTTTGAAAACAAAAACAGACTGGAAAATGAGGCACAAAACCTAATGCAGATGGGAATTACAAAAAAGCACACCACTGAGGAATCCTGGAAGAACCACAGACTCTCTTCCATGCTAGCTTTACAGTGGCCTCAGCGCTGCAATGGTCCTTGTCACACTGGCAAAGCTGTTGAAGGCTGGTCAAGTGTTACACCAGTGCGTGACCTTCCCGGACAAGAAAGGCAACAGAAGGGAAAGTAAAAGGGCCAGGGCTCAAGTCTGTTCTCTGAGAGAGGTAGCTGTTAAAAAGCCTAAACAAGACAGAAGATGGGCAAGATGAAGTAGGACCCAGCTGACCCTTCTGGGCCTTTGGTCTTGAGCTTCCTATGCCCAAGTCTAATCCAAGAGCTTGCGTAAAACTAAAATTCACGCCAATTATGCATGCGGAATCTCTATAAAGGGTAAGGGAGCTAGGGACAAATAGTGAAGTAATTTGGGAATTAGTTATGGATGAACAAGCTGGTTTGTGTGAAGAGAACAAAAAGATTGTATGTTCTCAGACTATTTTACAAGCAGACCTAATTATTGACCTGCTATTACCATCAGTGCTATGTTCTGGTAGCGAAAAGCTCACATGAAAACACAGGGAACAAACCAATCCAGTCCACCGCAGCCTTCAGCAGGGGTAACCAGTTAGGGAGGATGTTCAAAGACTTTCTGATTACCTCTGTGCCCACCAGAGAAACCAGGTGCACTCCTAGCTCAGCAAAATGGCTGTTACATATTTCACTGTGCAATGGGAAGGAATAATGTTGCCTGGCATCACTGGTGGGGCAGTATTCAATGTCTTCAGATGTGGCTTCTCTGCAGCCACAACAGCATCTATGGCAGGACTTGGTCCCCAGTGCCCAGGCAGGACATGATCACCGGTGCCCAGGCCAAGTCACACAGAGAAGGAATCATCCATGCCACTCATGGTAGACACCCCCAGTGCGGCCTGGTGATATCTACCCTGAAAAGTATGTGGCCTGGCTCTATTGTGCCTGATGTAGCACATTATTTTTCATTTCAGCGAGCCTGAAACGTATGTATTACAGCCAGAGTGGGGGTTTTAATAGCAGGATGCTGATGGTAACCCATTGTGTGCTCTAACACGTGGCATGAAGAGCAGCCTGAGAGTATAAAATGCTGTAGTGGTGAGTGGGACTGAAACCTAGTGCAGTCCTAGTGTTGTTTTTAGAACATGAATCCTTTAGCTCTTTAGAAGATGAGCTCCAGACATAGTCCTAGGGGAAATCAGAGAGCTTGTTCCAAAGGGGACCCTTGGAGCCCAGCATCCCCCGTGCAGTGCGGCTGATTGAAGGACTACAACCCAGCAGCAGACCAGGCAACAAAGTTATCAGGCATTTTAAATGTACTCTGACCACTTGCTGGTTCATAGGTTAGTTAGGCCAGAGTCAAATGACCCATTGGCTCCATCCTTGTGAGGAAAATATTGCAGAGATCTGCCCAAATGCTTCTTCTATGAGGAACATACTACACTAGCAGAGAGCTCGATGGCATGTCATTTTAGTAAACGTGTTATGCCCATGAGTCAACCTTTATCGAGGTTTGTCACACTTTTTTGTGGATTTTGGCACCTTCTGCACAGTAAACAAAAGAAAAACTTGTGTTTTACAGAGCAAAGCTTGCTCTTGCAGGGTTAAAGGTACCTTTGTAATCTAAACTGCAATCCGTCTGGAGATCTGCAGCAAAGCTCACCAAAACCTAATAAAATAAACAGTGGATGGAGAGAGTTTATATTGGAAATTATATCAATAACAGCATTAGCAAAGCAGGCCACATGCAAGGGTGCTGAAAATTCATCAGAAATTGTTCTGACGATCCTCAAATAACAAAGGCTTATTCTTCTTTGTTTGTGTAACACATGTGATGGTGAATTTTCCAGTGTCCTTGAAGCCTGCCAAGAATAGGAAAAAGGAAAGGAAAATTAAGGGAAGAGAGGGGAATGTACTGCAAATACGGGATGACAGAGGGCAGAGAAATATGGAACGAGCTTTGATGTGGAGCAGATGTACCCCTGCATTCCACAGGCAAAACCGATGCTGAGGCTGCTCCGAAAACAACGGGGAGGGAAATGTCTCCTCTCTCCCTTTAGCTTTAACACAGAACCGTTTCAGAAACCAGGATGGGTAGCAGAAACATTTCTAATAACATCTCCAAACTCTTCCCATCGAAGGAGGGGAGCAAAAAACAGGCAGAGAGAGAATTATACTCGCGGGTACACAGCAGCGCTTTCCCAAATTACTTCTGGATTCAGACACTTTGCAGTGCCCTATGTTACCCTCAGTCTGGGGATATTTGCTCTGTCTGCTAGAGATAAAGCTAGAGAGTCATATTTAATCTGTCGTATAAAAGTGTTCAATTGACATGATATGCAAATAAGGAAATGTATCTTTTTTTATATATTGCAACAGCTGAAAATACAAGACAAAGGCATAAGCAATGGCAAATTACACTATTAGTTCAAAATATTTTCTCTTTTTCTAATAATATTAGAGATGATCCTCTCAAGCTGTTAACATTATTCAGGAAGGGATGGGGGGAGGGGGTGTCCACATATTATTTGGTATCAACACTGAGTCCAAACCCACATGGAAAGCCTGTGATGTTAACATTTCTGTTAATTCAGTCTGGGCAGAGATTGCAGTGCAGTTCTGGCCTTACAAGAAATTAATGGCAGAAGCTACACTGACTCCAACAGAACTGCTCTTTAACCCTTTGCATGGTTCTGCTTTATTAGAAACATCTGTCAAAGAACAAAGCTGACAAGGAGACAAGAGGATTTTCCTTGTCGTTTTGCATCTAGAAGTATACTGAAATGTGTACATATACATATGTGTTGTAACATATGCACTTATTGGGTATATGAGTATGTGTACATATACACGTATATGTAAAAATACGATGCTTTGAGATGCCTTTTTTCCATGAGTCAGAATGATTTTAAAACTTTCAAAAATTTTTAATAAGGAGAAAGAAGCCCCACTGAATGAGATGAATAGAAAAACTAAGTAAGAACCCCAGACTATGCAGTATCAGGTATTCTTTCAAACAAAGTGACTTTTTCCGAGAATGAGTTGTGTATTGTACATTATTTCTTTTCTGCCATTTATATCGTTGAATGTTTGAAATGTTTGCTATCTTTTAAATGAAAATATTCTTCCCCTTTCTTTACCCTAGTCTGCTCAATAGGAAGAAATTACATGTTCCAGTAATACAGCAATTTTATGTAAATTTCCTGCATGGTTTAATAATTTCTATTGGATGTGTTAAGTAACAGTTAAAATAAAAATCAAAACATAAGAGAACAATAAGAATGAGAGTTACTGAGTACATACAGGTGTCAAAAATGGTCCCTACAGCATTTGGGGCTCCAGCGCAACGTGCTGTTACCTTTCCGTGCCAGCCCTGGTGCACAAGGAGTCTTGCAGAACCAGAGCTTTTGCAAGCAGGATATGTTGGCCAGGCTGGGCTCACACCAGAAAATGTTTGACAAATCAAGCAGCCGAGGACAAGGAGTCATGTGAGAAGGACCACGAGCGCTCCTGTATTGGGGTACAACCCAAAGCACTCAGTGCCTTCAGAAACTTCCTCTCAGGGGCAGTGGTGGCACGTCCGCAGCTTTCATCTGAAACCTCCTGATGGTGGCTACAGCCAGGAAAAGAAGCATGGGACCTTCCACTGCATACGCTATGGTGGTACCCAGGAGCCTCAGACAACTGGCTCAGAGTAACCAGTTCTCCAAGGGCATGAGCATCTGGTGGCATTTTTTCCCTCAGCCATTATTAGCACCAGCTCCTGGAAACCAGGAGAGAAGCTATAGGTGAATCTGTACAGATGCGGCTGAAAAGACCCCCTTGTTGATTCAATAGGAAATATCATGCTGGGACAGAGGGCTGTAATGGCGATGTCCCCAACAGACCTGTGGGAGAGGTCCCCACAGAAGACCCAGAGCCACCTACTTGGCAGGAGGTCTGAAGAAAACAGTGAGTTAGTACAATCCTTTTTTGGTTCAGGACGCTCATGTTGGATAAGCTCATGGAGACCCACCAGGCTTTTCTTCCCATGCAGGAGCCCACAGGAGAAGGCAGTATTAGGCCTGAGAACGTCAGTTAAGGTTAAGCTGAAATAAAACCTGCCCTATGGCAGCAAGCGAAGTCTGATGTTTTATTTCACACATGCTGGGGTATACACAGCAAGGGGTTCTTCGGAGTCCCCAGTGCCTGAATGAAATTAATTGAAGTGCAAAAAAGAGTCAGGTATATAAAAAAAACCTGAAAGCAAGGAATTGCTTCCAGGTGTTCTAAAATTGCCTTCAGGAATGAATAATCAAATCCTACATGAGCAAGACACAATAGGAGAGGCAAGAAGGGTCAGGAATATTTATGAAGAACGCTGGGGAGGGCACCTCTTCTTTCAGCAGAGGCATAAAAGACTTAACAGCTAACAGTATCCAAAATCTGTGTTTTGGATGGTGGCTTGCTATAGACTTTCAGACTGACAGCTGGTTAAGCAGAAAGGATTGACATGCTAATTACAAATGAACACAGCCATGACAAGTGGTGTTGGCCACAAGTTTTTCAGGCCTTAATTAAACATGATAAGACACACAAAGCCTTGGTTTATTGAACTGACAGCGTGGGGCCACTGCCTGTCGCTCATCTTTGCATGTGGTCTTATAATAAACAGAAAGGTAAACTTAGAGCCTTATTTCCCTTTTGACTGATTTAGTACATGGAATATTTGGGTTCAGTTAACTTTATTTCAAAATTAGCATTTTCTTATTATGTCAGTCTGCATTTTTTAATGTTTTTAATAAAAACTTAAAAAAAGAAAAAGACATCTGCATTATACTTTGTTAAACACAGATTGCTGCAGAAACATGGATCTGATGCCTGAAAGCCTTCCTCCACCTCCTGCCCTTTGGAGCAAATCCCAGGCTCAGGTACCACAGTGCCCCACCATGTCTTGAGTCATACAGTCAGTGCAAAGAACCGAATTGCCCAACAACATGTGTTAAAAAAAAAAAAGCCCTAGAAGGCCTTGAACTTCCTTAATATGGTTTTTGAGGGACAGCGACCCTGCTCATGGAATACTTGAGCCTGAACCTGTCTTAACATTCACTGTCCAAGAGCTATTTAACAGGATTGTTCTCCAAGAAAGCTGCACCCACTATGAATGAGCAGTTTAAAACACAATTCATATCAGCAGGTACCGTACTGATTGATAGACTTACACGCAGTATGTAAATAGTTGAATGGAGTATTGAAGGAAATGAGAGAAAAGATATAGCCACAGGAAAAATATCAAATATAGATTTTCAATAACATTTGCACAAACAGTTTTGTTGTGCTGTGGGGTTTTTTGGGGGTATTTTTTTTTGTGTTTTTTTAAATGAACATCTGTATCTATGTATTCTTCATCTTAAAAGGCATGCAGAAAACAGAAGGCAACACAGCTGAATGTGGTTCCTATAGAGGGATCAATGTGGTTGGAGCACAGCTAGTGCTTCCATGCCAAAGTGGGGCTGGAGAGGTAATCTGTCTCCCCCTGGGGTAGATGTTTGTAATTAAGACACCATTCCTCATCAGCCCCTAGCAAAAATAAAAGGTGCTTTGTTCTCTGTGGTTCCAATGGGCAGCTGAGGAAAGGATTAAAGAGATTAAACTGAACTGCAGGAGCAACTGTTTCTGAGGATGGGCCGTGCAGTTGCCCACCTTGGAGCTCAGCAGCAGGTCCCTCCCCAGCAGTGGGAACCTCCCCTAGCACATGTGCTTGTGCTTCATGCCCCAGTGAGGGGAAGGGGAGTGCAGACAATGCTCAGTGTCTCCAAGGCCATGCTCTTTATCTTCACCCAACTCTTCCCCTTCAGCATCACGCCGATGTTGATGTGAGGCTGTTTCCTGGTCGTGCACTTAGAGGTTGGCATGGTGCATGCGGCACAGCAGATCTGTGGAGAGGGGATGAGCAGGATAGAGGGATCAGCCATTTCTTTCTTGCACTCGCAGGTCCAGCTCTCTTCCATTTTGTCCACTTTAGGGTCATTTCCACTGATAAAGGTTAAGTAGATGATATTCCAGGTCTGGCTTTGTAGAACACTGCTTTTTTTATAACACAAATGACCAGCTATTGCAAATGATGAAGTTAATAATGTAGAGCCTGGTTCTATCAGGCAATGTTGTCAAAAAAAAATCAGAACTTAAGTTGTTGCTCCACCTGCCAATTCAGTCTTTGCTCTGAAGTGAGAAAAAGAGCTTCCTAAACTGTTTGTGGCCAAGAGCTGTGTTTAAGTAAGTTGAGTTTCTGTAGAATATTTTAAGCAAAAAAAAGATTTTTCATAAATGTCCTTATGACAAAGCTACTATAACTTATTTTTAATAAAAGCTAAGATCATGGACTAGCTTCTCTTTTAATGGTTACAAAAATATTAAGATATGTTGTGTTGGGGACTAGATTTGTTGATGAGGTCTGTATCACTTTGTAAAGGATCCTTATATGTGACATGTAAAGGTACATTCAGGACATTCCCATCCCACCATATTCACATTTATACTGTGGCCATCTGCCTACTCCTGAGTATAGTCATTTCTGAGGGGGCGGATAGGTGACCAGGCTCCACAGGGGTTGTCCCCATGGTTGGCTAATGATGCTTCTAGTGCTTTATAGAAGCAAAGTCCTCCAGGAAGAGAAATTCCTGATGCCAAGAAGGCATATGTGTCTGCATGGGGCAAATGATGCAGGCTGGGAGAAGCAGCTCTACAGCGCCACGTGCCCATGTTGAGGACGAAGTGCCTTTGTTTTGGGCAACCCTGGCCCAATCGCCACATGGAGAGCGCCCCAACACACTCTTTTTGGCAGTCTGATGAAGCTGATGTTACATGGTCATACTGAGCAAGGGGGACCAAAGCCAGACATCAATTTTCCCTCCCCAGCTTTCTTGTCTTTCTGGCACCAGACACCTTTCTGCGCCTTCCCCTGACCCTCACCAGGAGGACACAGCTTTCAGGCTCGCAGCCCACAGGCTGGCTCTGGCTCCCGAGCAAAGGCAGCCAGCGCTCAGCTCCTCACCCAGCCCTTTATACCCATTCCCTGTCCTGGCACAGAGCTCTGTGTGCGCTCACTTGGCCTGGCCATTTGTGGTCACTCACCGTGGGGAGAAGGGCAGTGACTCAGCCCCCTTGTCCCAAGGAGGAAGGCTTCTGCTCCAGGGACAATTACGCTGACCAAATAAGTAAAACCTCCAAGTGAGAGAATCCCACTGCATTACCTGATTTAGCAGAACAGCCGACATAAAATAAAAACAAGAGGTCCCCAAAGATTAAGCGACACCAGCCTCCCTGAAGGAATTAAGGCTGATTCCAGGTTTATCCCTAAACCTCACCCTCCGGTGGTCTGCCAATATGCCTGAGACTAACCAAAGCAGTCAGCTCCATCACGATCCACTGTCAGACATGCACAGGGACTCCTCGGTGGTCGACAGCCTCTGCGTCTTTCTATTTCCCCCCACTTGTATTAACATGGCCTGTGACTGTGTTGTGGGTTTTCCAACTGAGTTTCTGTTATATCAAATAAACCATTCCAGAAACGACTGCTTCAGCGGCCTTTGCCTCCCTGTTATGCTGCAGGCAGTGAGCCTGGGAGCCTTCCCTCCGGAGCCAAAGGATTTGACCTTCTCCCATCAGCAGCCGGCATTAAGCAGTTGTGCACCAGGAGGAAAGGAGGAATGAAAACCTCCCGTAACTGAGACTGCTCCTGCCTCTTTGATGAGTGGTTTAATCTTACTGACACACATCCTTCCTCTTGCAAAGAAAACTTTTGCATTTTTGAACAGCTCTAGCTACACTGTTAAAAGCAGCATTTGAAAGCAGAGGCCATGGATGCACAGTTGGACTTTCCTTTAATTGTTCAGAGCTTATTTCATGGCTCATCTATGCTTGAACAGTCCCTTGCCTTCACAGGCACTCTGGAGAGCCAGGACTGATAGCAAAAGCAAGGGCAAAACTTAGTATTGCTACAGGGCATGTAAATTCTTCATTTTCCCTGCCTGAACAGCTCTCCTGATGTCAGTGTGATGGGAAAACAGAGCACAGTTAAATACAAGCTTACATGTTTGCAGGACTTAGACCTTAAGCAAGCAATGGGTTGTTCCACCTAGAAAGAATGGTTTGTGTTAGTCTTTCGGGGAAGGCAGGCAGAATTGAGCAATGGTTCAATACAAGATAAAGTTTTTGTGCAGTGAGACACAAGCCATTATCAGCACAGAATTAACTGGGAAAGTGATAAAGATCACAGTGATTTTCTAGACTTGGGACTGACTAAATTGCTACTCTTCCTGCACAGCAAGCATTTTGACAGGTTAATTAGTGTGAAGATGTCTGCACAAACAAGAGAATATTGACAAAATGAAGACATTCTCCGTCCAAGAAGTGGAGTTCATTCTTTCCCTTTTGGATCATTTTCCTCTCTTTCTGGTGCAGAGGCCCCTGTGCATGGCTCCTGTTGGTCCTTTTATTGGAATCTAGGTTTATTTTGCCCTCCAGATTCTCCTCTTCCACTGCCTGCATCTCTTTCGGTCTCTGCAGGGGGTACAACATATGAGGATAGAAAGAATTCCTATGAGCATTGGTTGATCAAAATGCTTTTGCAATATAAACAACCTAAAAGAAGGACCATAGGGAAACTCACATGGAAGACAAAAAAAAAAGATTCACTTCCCATAGGGATACTTCCACGGTTTGGAGGTTGTCAGGCTGGCAGAGACACTGATAGAAACACAGTTTCTGCAACTAGTGCTATAAGCTACCACAACCATTTTCCTTCAAGAAGATATTTTTTTCCAGGAACTTTTCTGCTCTAGAACTGTGGCCTAATGCTTCTGTAAAATACCTTATTACACAGCGTAGAGAAAGTATGAAAGATGATAGAATGTGTGATATAAACCTCCTTTCTTTCAAATACCTACTATTTTCTCAATTAGATGGTCCCAGCTAGTTTTCTGGAAGAGAAATGAGTTAGCAAAGGGGATATATAGCCAAGGACAGGGAGAAGGTCTGCAAAAAAATTCTTTTTCTCAGCCCTGCAACAAACACACATAACACTAAGGAGCTGATACCAGATAGCAAAGTGTAACTCTGCAAAAAAAAAAACAACCGAAAACCAGGGAGACATATGACTTCCTGCTGTTCAGTGCCTTCACCAAACCTTGAGAAAGTTGTACAGACAGAAAAGTTTTTTCACAAGACAACAGAACAGGGTCACTTTTGCCTTAACTGAGGAGAATTGTTGCTTTCCTGATAACAGTAAATCAAGAGCAGAAAGGAATAATCAGAAGGGGCATTCCTGCAAGCTTTGCCATCTAATCAACCCTTCAAGTAAAGATGGCCACCATCTCTGCCCAAATTTTTCACGGGATATAGCTGGGGACACCTGATAGCCTCCTGCCACTTTGAGGTCATCTGCCTTTAATCATCAGGAGCTGCATGTAGACCTGATGGCTAATCTCCTGACTCCTTGAGAGGTCCAAGTTGTTCAGTTAACCCATTTTGAACTTCACCCCTTGTAGGCCAGTTGAAGCCCTGCTGTTGTAGAAAAAGCTCTTATCTATAACTGTTCTTTCTCTTTATGGATTGTTTTCCTGTCCTTCAGGTGCAGAGGACCTTGTGCCTGGCTCCTGCTAGCCCTTTATCTTTATTATAGTCTCGGTTTATTCTGCTCTCCATATGCTCCTGTTGCACTGCATTATTGTTCAGCTGTTTCCTGCTAGCAACTGTATTTCTCATTTACATCAGGTATGCTTTGCGGTTTGAAATGTCTTGTTTTCAGTGTACACAACATAAAAACATGAGAATCAAATAGCGCTAATATAATGTTGTCAGCAGTTAGACTATGGCATCCAAGGTATGATTAAGGGATACCCCTAGGCTTTGGTTGGCAAAGGCTGAGTTCAGTCAACCTCAATCTTACATACTAAGCAAAACCACTGCTGGAAGCCTATTTATGTGTCTCCTATGCATTTGTCACAGCAAGAACCTTATCTCTAGTTTACAGGCAAGAAATCAAATGAAGAGGTTTAGTGATTCTGGGCCAGCAATGTCCAAGCGATATCCCCACAGGGTGTTTGCAGCCTCACGAGGGCGTCCTTGGGAAATAGCATGCTCCAGGCTGCCTTCCTTCCCAGGAGCATCTTGAGACCGAGCTGCCTTTCCGAGCTGCTGTCCTGGCCATGAGTGTGAGTAGTTAGTCAAGCAAGCTTAGATTGTCACTGCCTTTACTGCTCATATCTTGTTTAAAATCTTTGTCTTTAAAGGAGATACTGTAAGATTCTTCACCCAGCTGTCACCAGTTAATTATACTTAAGTGACTTAGTTAAACATTCACATCAGCGTTATGTTAACAACAACATTAGCATCTGCTTATTTATCGGTATGCCTCATTAAAAGTAAGCAAATAATTATTTCCAAGACTGTATTGTAGTCATTTACATACAAGGTGTGCTAATGCTACCAGAGAGAGCGCCTATGGACCAGAGACAGGAGCTGTCTAGAAGCCACGCTGAACCTGAGTAGAGTAACCAGGTTACACAGCAAGACTGCACTTATCAGCCAGGACACATTTGCTTCTGCTCAGGTGCCAGGGCAAACGGCCCCGGGAAAGCAAAGGCCTCACATGCATCTGCCTCATTTGATGCAATGAGCTTTCTTGGTTTGCTAAGTGAGTTTTGCCATGTGTGTGCTGTTCTCGACGGCTGCGTGGCAGAGAAGCATCTAAACAGCTCTGAAGGCAAATTGTGCCCTTTAAATGCAATTCTCATTGCTCTGCCTTGAGAAGACTCAGCTAACTGAACGAGCATGTTAAGTCTGTGATACTGCAGCTAAGCAATGTTTGCCCTGAATAGCTGGAGTTCATAGTTAGAAAAACAGTGCTGGCTTTGTTAGCCTTTTCTGTGAATTCATAGCTAAGCGAATGTATGGGGCCCAGGGAATTGATGCCCTGCCCTACAGAAGTCCACGTGAAAATATGCACTCTGGGAGTGAAGCTACAGACAAGCATGGAGACCTTCTATTACAGGTTTTCATCTTATCAGGATACTAACTTTTTGCTACCCTAGGTAGCCTTGGCCTGGAAGTTTGAGAGCAAATGGTTTAAGCAGCTCATCACTGCCTTGGCTTTAGGTGCCAGAGCTGGGACATGGGGGTGAAGTACTTCTTGCAGGAGACCTGGACACAGCCCTAAGCATGAAAGACAATGCTAAAGACTGTGAAGGAGCCTGAATTTACCCATATTCCTTCACCCCTACTTTTGTACATCTAAATAAGTTACTGATGGCAGTGCAGTTTTATAGCGCAGATTAACCCAGCGATGTAAGTGAGACCTGCGAAGATCCTGGCTTCTCAGCTAACACCACACGGTGGCAAGGGCACCTCAGCTTCTCTAAGAACATGGAAAAGGTATGTTCGTGAATCCCAAAATTAATTAAAAGTAACAGAATGGAAATGAGTAATAAATTATTTTACAGCATTACCACAACCTGGGATTTAAGATGGTGTACTAATATTATAAAATATTATAAAAGTTTATCTCGCACTCGCTTAAGATGAGCGAGCACTGTAAACTGGAAATATGGTAATTGCTGTCAACATCCAACACATTTTCCTCCTCTGATCTTTCTGCTCAGGGCAGTTTTTTTGAAGGGATGAAACAGATTTTGTCAATTAAACTGTAGCCCTTCAGGGCCACTTATTCGCCTGCCACAGAGTACCTTGACCTGAGGTATCCTTTGGGGGCCGTTTTGAGGCAGGACAATTTCTTCTGCCCAGCTCTCTCCTTCTCCTATATGGTCTCTGCAGGTGGTGGAGTGCTGTGGCTGCTTCTCCAGATATCCCTCTGCAGGGATTTAACTTCACAGCCATGTGTGATCAGTGAGGAGTTCCCCCCACTATTACCTGACGAGGATTAATAGCAGCCAAAGTCAGTGGTGAATCTGTGGCCTTTGGAAACCTCTTAGCACAGGGAGGGCTCAGATAAAGTGGAGAGATTTCATATGTTGGCTTTTTTTATGCTGCATTGGGTGTGCCTTTATATCAGAGAAAGATCATCACAGTGCAAGGTGAGGGAAGCACATCAGCTTATTTCCACCAGCCCTATCACCAGTAACAGATAATAGACCAGTTTGTGGATGCTGTAGGAATTATCCCTGCCTGTGTCCTCAGTGCCTCCTCTTGCCAATTCAGGAATAACAGTCTTCCGTAATACTGTGAAAAAAGTCCTTGGTGCATTAACATGTTTGCTAGCGTGAAGGAGAGCAGCGTAAGAAAAGAGTAAAAAAAGGCATTTGTTTGGAGGAGAGAAGTGCTCTGTTGTGTGTGGGATAGAGGGCATTTCCAATGGCCAAGTGAATTTCTCTTTTGTGTTTTATGAAGGGCAGTTGCATCGTAACAGATTGAATTTCAGGCACTGTGGCACGGTGCTGTTACAGCTTAAGCACTTTGCTCTGGGGCTGTCTTCTCATCCCAGCAGACAGGGCTCTCCATGGTGCTTTAGACATGCTCTTTAGGTGTGCCCTTGAAACACGTTTACTTGATCTGCCTGGCTCTAGCTCTGGTCAGGCTGAGGATGAAAGTTTAAGGCAACCTGCGATGAGCCATACCTGTCTGCAAGGGAGTTTCTACCTCCTCACAGCTGCAGGTGAAATTTCCCCCGCTGTGGTCAGCCAGGTGCTGACAGTACCTACCACAGTCCTTGTCGGTCTTCAACAAGCGTCTGAAGGTCTGGTAGGAAAAGGTTAAGAGAAGAAGAGTCTGAAATCCTCCCAACCAGGCAGCTACCTCTGCGCACGTACGGTGCCTGGCACGGCAGTGACCCTGATCTAATTTGGCATCCCTGGGGCAATACCTTTTAAATGCCATTACTTTGACAATGATGATGTTGATGTTTAATGGAAAAATGATCCCAGGCAAAATAAGATAGTAGATTTCATAAACTAAGGCGAAGCTTTAAGGAAACAAGGTGGACACGAGTGCTTCTTCAGAGCAGAGGGTAAATGGATTTTCTGACCGAGCAGGTCTGCAAAAAGACCTCACAGTGGCATCTTTCCAGGATTCATACTGGGACCCCATGTTTACTTTGGCTCAGGCAGGTTTTCACAACTGGCTGACAAACACACATCTCAAGAGGATTTGCCTTTTTATGATCTTCACTTGAAATGCAGGACTCAGGAGAGAAGGAGATCCCGACCTCACAAGGAAAGGGCTAGCAGTGTGGGAGCCTAAGGAGAGTGCGGACCAGTCCAGCCCCCCAGAATGAATCCTAACTGGGGTTACCCTGCTCATGCTGGCTTTCTGAGCCCTTACATGTGCCATGCTAAGCCATCATGCAAGATGGTTTAGAACCTCTTGGCCTGTCAATAGTTTTTAATGATAGCCTGAGAAATGATAGCTGCTGTCTATCCCAGTGGTGGCAGGACACTTCCTTTACTTAAAAATTTTAGTGATGATTTCTGTGATAATGTATCCAGACAGAAATGGATTTAAATCCTGTTCTTGTTTTACACTGTACACTGCAGTGATTGTATGAAGATCACTTTGAACAAGTAGTCCCCTGGGACCATGATGCTATGGAATCCAAAACCTGTCACCCTGTGACTGCACAGAAACAATCCCAGTCAGGCCCAACGCAGTGAAAGGATGCTTTTCATCTATATGTCATCACCTAGTCTTGTTGTATTTTGCAGTTATTTAATACTTTACACACTTTCTTTCAAAACATTGGACATGCCTACTCCTTTCCAGGGATAGTAACGGAGGTCGGCTCAGAGATCTGCTGGTTGCAGGGAGCAAGCGGGAGCCTAGAGCTGAGATGAAATCTTTCATGTCAAGTTGCTTTGGTAACCCCTGAGTTGTTGTAAGTCTCTTATAAGGTGGGATGGTCTCCCAAAATCCATTTGCAGGGCTTTTTGCAAACATCACCTCCAACAGCTTACCTTTGCGAGTCATGGTACCCAGCGGCTGAGGGGCATGTGGGATTTGCAAGTTCTTATTACAGAATTTCCCCTGAACTATAAAGCTCAAAACATATTTTGTGTTTTTCCGGCCACACCCAGGGAGCAGTCACCGAACAAGACTGTAAGAACTCGGGGCAGGGACGTCTTTCCTCGGGTTTATTGATTCAGGAGCTGGCACAACAAGCTTTTCAAGCCTAATTTAATGATTACTTGCTACTAATAATTACCACCTGTGCACTAATAATTATGTAGGGTAGCTTTAACAGTTGGTTCTTCTGAAAGGTGTTGTTAATGCCAGGCACTCTGTTTACTTGGGGACTCTACCTGGCAGCGCTGCGGAGCGCCCTGGCCACGTGGCCGGTGGATGCGCGCTGCCTCGTCCTGCAGCTGGGGAGAAGGCCTGTCAGAGCCTTCAACCCCTGCCAACGACAGAAATTGGCTGCTGGAGTGGGCTGGACCAGACTCAGCGGCAGCCAGCTATTCCCAGCTCTGCAGTGGCTCCACGGTTCCAAACCATCAAAATTAAATATTGGTCTGACTGAGTTGCTTACACCAGAAATGCAAAATTACAGTGTAAAGTAAACCTCCACAAGACTTAAATTGCTTAGAGGATAATTTTACTGTGTCTCTGGCATCCTGTGTGTGCTTCCATCGTGGTTCTCCCAATAAGACATCCCTGTTGGTTTTTGTTTGATTGAAGAGTACATGCAACCTCAACATAAAATAAATATGCACATGATTAGATAATATACAGAAATTCTGGCATTTAATCTCTGCATGTGTGTTAATATCTTTGCATATACACAGCCACTATATGTAGCAATGTGTGATTGGTGTAAGTTACCACCAAAAATTTGGAGTTGTCCAATTCACAACCGAATACTGGATTCCTGCCCGTGAAGCCCTATCACACACCCCAAGTATTACCGGCACTAATGCCTGCTTGGTACACGGCGCTTCAAAAGTCAGAGGCAGGCGCTCTCAGCCCAAACTGTACCCACTGGAAAGCATTCCTGAACCAGGAAAGTCTGGCAAATCTGCAGGTTGTGGCTCTGCCCTCATACAGACATAAGCAGAAGTATTAATCTGTTTTAGCCAAACAGGCTAAATAAGATGATAGATAAGAGACCAGGGAAAATTCTGGAATGCATGATTTATTTTGACATCAGGGTAGGAGTAAAGCATATTTCATTACTGATGATCATCAGCCTTTAAGAGCTTCTGTCCCGACTTTTCCACATACGCTCCCAGACTGAAAATTAGCAGCTCGCTTACAGTGATGCTCAAGTGTCTTCTGTAAAATATTTACTCCAAATTTGATCAGTTGTGAGCAACTGGAAGGTATTAACATGGCATTTGTAGCATTAACCGTACACTCTAGCCCCAGTCCAGAAAAGAACTTAAAGCTCACATTGCTGAGCTGCGATCTCTGGCCAGCAAGATAAAAAGGTTTTTTACTTCTGTTGTGCCAAACAGTGGCTTGGCAGCCTGCGAGCTGCGGATGCAGTGATAACTCTGCCACCGTGCCTGATTGCTTCCCCACCACCTGCAAACCCCACAAGCCCCCATGCATTTCCCTTCCTTGCCTGGCAAGAGTCATTTGGGAGAGCCCTGGAGAAGAGCTTCGTGGTGAAAATAGTAAACCTTGCTAATTCTTCACAAACTCTCCTGTCAGTTTAACACTGGCTCCCAGTGTTCATACGAGGTGATCAGAGAGCAATGAAAGCCTCGTGATTAAGAACCAATTCCTCACCCATTGTAATTACCTGAAGTAGTCTCCTGGCTTTCACTGCTTCTTCATCGCCAGTTGTGAAAAAAGCAGCCCCTCACTATGGCTGCTTAGCATAGCTGCCATAAATGCAACTTTGTTATCCTTCAGCATCATTTATAAATGGGAAACAGGGGAACCAAATTGCCTATTCTTAAAGGAGAGAAGCACAGAATAAAAAAGAGGGATGTGAAGGGACTGGTCGCCTCCTGGAAAATGAAGCTGAGGATGGAGCGAGAGGATCCCCACACCGGTGGGAGACTGGCACGTTGGACTGACGTGAGGGAAGAGCCTGGCTTGGCACAGGCT
Organism: Ibidorhyncha struthersii; assembly: GCA_013398815.1. Classification (NCBI taxonomy): domain Eukaryota; kingdom Metazoa; phylum Chordata; class Aves; order Charadriiformes; family Charadriidae; genus Ibidorhyncha; species Ibidorhyncha struthersii. Next base: position 560,788 of record VZSZ01009856.1, read on the forward strand.
GGGCCCTGCGAGATGCCATCCTTGCGCTACCACTGGCTCCAGCCAGGAGATGTTCAGCCACGTGCTGTGGGGTGGAGGGGCAAGAGGCAGCTTGTGCTGTAGTCAAAATCATACAAACATCACCCCTGGCCCTGCCACGTTGTGTAGAAACCTTCCTAGGCTGCTGTTAGGAAAAAAGTGCATAGCTTGTGAAATAAAGGCTAACACAAGCTTAAGCTGATACTTAAAAATTGTTACCGGCCATATCCTCCTGGGAAAAAGCTGCCCTCTGATCGATGTAGGTCTAGCTGGCCAACTGCAGCACGATAATGCTGCTTTTCTGTATTCAAAAAGAAACCCGGAAAAAGTCCTTGCAAAGTTATGAAAAGCTCTATCAACCCCACAGGCCAGCGAAGCCTGACTATGGCACACAATAATTTAAATATACCGCATTTAACTGCAATTGCAGATCATAAAGGGATGGCTGTGCAGTCCACTGGAGGCAGAGCAATATATTCCAGCCAGAAGCAAATGTCCAAAACCTGTCCCCACTGCAGCACTGTGGGCGTATGTTCTACAGGCGGCATTTTTAGCACACCTCCTTCCACGTTGCTCCGTGCGTTCACTTTTGCAAAACCTCTAACTTGTGCATGAAATGGCCATTTCCTTCAGTGCCGTGAGGCAATTGCACCTAATTTTCTAATTTGCAGTTTCAAATGGTTGTTTGCACAAAGAGTCACGTCTGTGGGCAAGGAGGCTCAACCATGCAAGCAGAGACTGCGACACATCCGGACACCGGGATTTAAAGAGCACCAATAAAATAACAAACCTCACGAAAAGGTTTCAAAAAATAGCGTGACCTTTAATTGGCAATGTTACCAATAGAAATCATAAAGGGAAGGAAATGGGGAGTCATTTAATTTCAGTCGATTCTCAAATATAATGTAGTTCATTTATAGTTAATTTCATTTAATGTTAATTTTAATTAGCTCACATCTGTTGCAGAGATCCACAGGACTGTTTTAACCTGTGAACTTTGGCTGCTTTTCCTGGCAGTCCTTTATATCAATTACAAAATCCTGCCGCACCAAATCTACACATCTAATTGCTCCCCCGGGAAAGGAGCAGGGAGAGGATGGGCTATGCGGGACGGACACTAGTTGCGTTGTTTAATGTACAACTACAAGCCATATAGATTCTGTGCTGACAAGAAGAAAACAGCTCCGACGTGCATGAGACAGAGCCTGCCCAAAGCTATAATTCATCTTAGTATTGGCTGGTGCACAATTTTCTGTAGAAATGAAGATGTGAAAACGCTTCCATAAGTACTGGCTGCAATTTAAAAGAGCTTTGGCCACTGGACTCATTTCTTTCTTTTCTTGTGTGCTTATGACTGGCTGAAGTCTGCTTTTCACACTTGCTTGCGCAAAGTGAGTTTTAAGACTGTGAAATAGTCCACACTGGAAAATTGCACTGGGGACTCAAATAAGCCAGGCAAAGATGATTTTTCAAAGGCAGATTAGCTTTTTCAAAGCTGATGTTATGCATTGTGATGATTTTATATGGATGTAGTATTGCGGTTTATGGAAATGTTAGAAGAATTGAGATCTGGATGCTCTAAGTACCCTTAACACAACTCTTAAATGGAATGTGCAGCAATTTAAGCTAACCAGTCACTAATTTCCCTCTCTTTCAAAGAAATCCCTTTACTGCAATACTACTTCATAAAAACGCATGTACATTTACCTGTTTATTTAGTGGCTGGGCCTAAAAGTCTCAAACATGACCATTAAACAGGACCAAGAACAGCTGAACAGTGGCGTTGTAGCCGCGGTGGGCTTCGTCAGGTCTGCACCCAAGCATGGCATTTTATAGCACACTCATTTTCCGAAGGAGGGTTCCTATAGCAGGCTTCCGTGGCCCTTAAAGGGAAGGCTCTGACATTTAAAAAAAATTCCATTTCTTCCTAGACTGAAATCTAAGCCTAACAGACTCATGGGCTAAATTAATTCCTTAAGCCCTTTGCCCAATGATAAAACTTATCTGAAGCAGAAAATGGAAATGTACAGTGTGCTTTACAAAGCTGATCAAAGATCTCCCGGAAAGCACTGAAGCAATCGGAATGAATGATCTGCTCCCATGGATGGGAAAAGTGGATATTTTAATTGCATCAATTATTCAACACCAATTATTTGTGAGAAGTCTTTTATGTCTGGGAGATTGAGAGGCCTATCTATGTCTGTTAAAATAAGCTGAGTTTCCTATTATTTTTCTGTGGACACCAAGTTAGCTGTGGTGATGGATCAAATACAGAGATAGAGGAGCCTGCCGAAGTTTGGAGCTCACAGATAGCGGGTGGATTCTTCCCTCCTAAAACTCAAAAGAAATTAACAGTGTCGTAGGAAACTGCCCTTACTGAATTGGCATTTTAAAAAAAGGAAAAACAGACAATCTCCTGAGGAAGACAACCATGTACTGTATTTTAACATACTAGTATGTTCTAATCCAGCAGAGGATAACACACACAGAGGATGCTAACACAAGCCATTTCTTTTTGTTATTCTTCCAGTAAAGTACAAAGCATCTTTGTCACAGACTAATCCATCACTATTTTCGCATCCATTTCTACCCACACATGACATGGTTTGGGGGACTTATGCTTTCCTGTGTTTTTGTCAAATCATTCATCACTGCTGGGGAAGAGCAGTGCCCTCCTGGTTAACGGACAGGGAGCTCATCCCTCAGTGCTTCTCCAGCCTGGGAGGACCTCCATCTGTCTCACCTTGCACAGGCTTTGAGCTCCTCGAAGCCGGGCGTAGCACCTGTGCTGCTGGCTGGCTTTAAAAAGCTCCGCAGGGGAGTTTATATCCCAGGCTATTGTGCTTAGAATCATAGAATTCTTTCATAGAATCCTTTAGGTTGGAAAAGCCCCTTAAGATCATTGAGTTCAACCAAACTGTGATGCCCCTTATAGATATGAGGTTGAATTTCTTCTCAGTTACCATTAATGGGCTTGCATCGGTTGACACGAGGACAGAATTTGACCTGGGAAATGTCCGACTGTGCAGCCTGAAAGGGTGAATGCGGGTGTGGGTGAATCAGCCAGCTTGCTCACACAGTTGGCCATAGATGAACCTGAGATACTTCTGTGACATCTAGGAACAGGCCCTGCTTGACGGCTGCTGTTCCTGGCACGGATCATCCACGGCATTTCATATGGAGCAGATACCTACAAGTCCTGCCTTGTGAAACAGCCTGTACAGACCCCGCATCTCTAGACAGGACAAAATGTCCTCTTCCCAAGTTGTTTCCTGAAACAACCTGTATTTTCTGCAATGATGTTGTCAGCCAGCTGTGGTTGGCATGAGCAGCAGTTAACATGCGTAACCCATGGCTGAACACCAAATTCCCCAGAGACGGTTATTGCTACGGAGTGATTTAAGACTTCTTAAGCAGAGCAGCAAGAGATCAGAAAAGCAGAGGAAAGTCTATTTGCAAAGCTAACGAAAGGCATCGTGTAGCTGCGGCGGGAAGAGCAACAGCTGAGAGTTAACTGGAGAGGTGTCTGGGCACAGGCACAAGACTAGTAAAGTGATAACAAGTCCCAAGAACAGAGAAGCTCCGAACCTGCAAATACTCTGGGACTTGAGACCACTTGGACACAAAGGTGTGAGCCCTGCCAGGTGCCCCTGACCATGAGATGTCCCACCAACATAAGGGGGAAACCCGGGTAGAGGGACCACGTATCACAGAGCTGCCTTGCTGCCGCCGGTGGTCACTAAAGCTTCTCTATAAGGTTATGGGACTTTGTATCACTTGCTGCCTGCTTCCCAAATTTATCACTTTAGGAAGATTGCCGTTAACTATTCCATAAGTGTCCTATGCTGAGATGATAAACATTTCTGTGTGTTTATTATGGTGTTCAAGCTGAATTTTAATGTGTGTGTGTGGGAGTTGATGAAAAACTGATGAAGTGGCAAAAATCAGCATCAACAAATAGATCCATTGTGAATGAATTTTTGTCGCATTTTTTGTGGGAACAAATGAATTGCAGGAAAAAGCTTGAAGTTCAAGAGAGCATAAAAACCACCCCACTGATGTGAGCTGCCCCCTCCCTTGGGAGGGGTACAGTGCTGAGCCATCAGTCGTGCACCACTGGTGCTGCTTTATAAGGTACTTGAGACAGAAAGTGGATTAGGGAAAAGCTGTGTGGCAGATGCCAGGGACTTTTGGCTACTCAGCTACCTGCTCCTGCTGTAGCCATGGCATGTCTCCAGGCAGCTCTGGGGGGCTCCGTGCTTGGGAAAGAGCTGGTTTGCAGCTTCAGTTCCGAATTCTCTCCAGATGAGAGGCAATGCCCTCACTGGTTTTGGGGCACATTCCCTATGTTGCTTTGAAATGCGAAAGGTACAAGGAATTTCCTCAGCTCTTCTGCTGCAGCCCCTTGTACGCAGCTTCTGGGGGTTTCAGGTGGTCAGCAACCGGGTTTCCCATGCTCAAGCCTAAGCAGTGGCTGTCCCAGCCCCCCAAAACCCAGCAGGATCATGAGGACTCTTAAAAACTAGGAGTGTGGCCAAAAAAATCTACATTTAATTTTGCGGCAGCGGATGCCCCCAGCACCAGAAACCTGGTATGTTTTTGTATCTTTCCAAAGTATCTTTCCACTCAGAGGCAGTGGAAAGAAGAAGTTGAGAGCAAAGCCTTGGGTATCCCTCAGGGCTGTGCCCTTCACCATCCCTCGCATCCCTCTCCATGTGGACTGAAAAGCTGTACACCTCCCTGCTTCGTTGAGATTGAGCTCGAGCTCTGATGGGAGCCTGGTGAGATTTTAACCAGCACCCCAGAGGCACCTCCCAAGTGAAGGGAAGGAGGGCTGCACCTCCAGCAGAGTTGACAGAGGTGCCTAAAAGTGTGAATTTGGACAAGGATGTGTGTTTGGCGATGGTATGGCATATACCGCTGCCGTCTGGCAGTAGGCTGGCGAGCATGGCCCCTGTTGTTACTTCTTCCTGCTTTCTCATCAGGCTCGTGATGCGGGGAATTGCCTTGGAGCCTGAAACAGGGACACTGAGTCTCAGCTCTTGGAAAAATAATGACAGCAATAAGCAGGTGTCATGCTTTGCATTGCAGAGCAAAGCTGGCAGATGTGGCAGCCTAGAGGCTTTGAACCCAGAAGGCATGAAAGAAAGAATCCCACAGGTTCTTTTAAAAAGGAAAAGCAAGGAAAAGATGGTGGGAGGCAGGGAGAGGAGAGGAGAGGAGAGGGGAAAAAAATAGAGATTTCATAGGTTTTAAAGGCAGCTGCTTGATCTTGTGTGGCCTGATTCATAACCGCTGCATGCCAGGTGTTGGCAGTAGCACTTCTGGATCCCACCAGCAGGAGAGTGGAACTGGTGGCCAGGGAACGCACATGCTAAATTTCATAGTCAGCAAGCAGGGGGGAGGCAGAAATGCTCTAAAATTTATTGGAACCTAAAAAAACCCTATAAAACACTTCTAAAATGAGGCAATTTCTAGGTCTTAAAAATTAACACGCAGCTATGTGAATGTCATTAATAGTAAGCCCATAGGATCTTCCATTCTTTAGATGTAGAAAGAAATCCTTACTGAAAAAGTACAATCTCTGCATGATACAGAGACAGTTAAAGAAATTCTAGAATGAGTCTCTAAATCCCATCCTGTCATTGTATCAATCACTTAAGGGCCTTGTAATATGCCACGTATATTAGCATTTTATGCCTTATAATAAAAATGGAAGTATCCATTGATTTGTTTATGATCTTCTACATAGCCCAAACTGGAGCAGATCACTCTCAGCTTAATGACAAGGAAACATCCCGGACTCATGCCCATGCTCCTGTGCACATTTACTCATCAGGAAGGAGGAAACAGTTGGCTTTGATGATCTCATTAATTAGGTCTCAGGCACACAATCAAGTTATTGTGGTGCTTTGGCAAGCACCGTGTGTCATCTGAGCTGTCGCGTGCAATGCTCTCTGCTTGCAGGAAGACGTAAAAAAATGGATTGGCCTGAACATCATGTGCAGTCATGGGTTTCCCAATGATCCAGTTAGCATGTCTGAAGAAGTCACTGCTCTTCCCCTAAGCCGCAGCACCCGGCTGCCCTGGCTCCGGCTGCCAGCTGAAGCAGGGCTCACCTAAACCACAGGTGCTACGTTCCTCCAGGCTCCTGCCTAGATCCTCGATGAAAAAACATGATTTCTCCAGGCACATCCTCACCTCTGCTGGCAGAGAAAACCCTGGCAGTCTGCTGGCTCCTAGTTTTTATCCACTGGAGAAATGAACCTGTTTCCTAAGGTTTAACAACAGTAAATAAAAACTGTGTTAATCAAAGTTAGAGAAATGTTAGCCAAAGTGACAGATGACAACAATCTGTTCAGTCACCCAAACGGGATTTCCGAGTCCATCTCTTCTCCATCTTGCTCTCTGTGAGGCATTGGGAGTGATGTTTTACATGAGACTTTGCAAGGAATCAAAAAAATGAGAACATACTCTGCTTAGCAGCTTCAAGAAACCCCTTGACAACTGTGTTACAGCCCTTTATCCATATAAAGCAGACACAGTCCTAATAACGGCCTCCCTCAGAGCTAGAGGTATTCGACTGTGGTGCCAACCTGAGCAAGCTTTGATGCAGCCACTTTCTAGCACTGGCATTACTTAATTTAGAGACCCACAGCTTTAAAAGCTTTAAAGCTGTCTGGTAACGGAGCCATGGACACATCTCCTGCCGTCCTGAGCTGGCCCGGCTCCATCGGAGCCAAGGGCGCTCTGCCGGCTGGCAGCAGCTTGGGGTCAGAGGACTCAGCCTAGTGGCCACCACATGCAGCTTCTGTCTATGCAGCAGCATTAAAACCCATCTCCCACCTCACAGAAGAGTGCGGGAAGGGTGATTTCTTCAGACCCCACAAGCAGTGACCCGTGTCTCTCTTTTTATGCTCTGGTGTTGATTACTTTACAAAGCAGACCTATGGAGAGTTGATACAAACATTACTGTGCAGGGATGCAGGCCACAGCTGGATTCAAATTTAATTTAAGGCTTAAATTCTTTGTATTCCCCCCTAACGCCTGGAGACCCTTCCCTGGGCTTTGTTACTGGGCTCTGGTGCAGGAGGACCTCAAGGGGGCGACTAGGTTCACCATAAAGTGTGGCCCATGCAGTCCCTCACACTGCATGTGGGCACTGGCACCTTCAGGTCTCCTGTATTTGGGAACGTGATGGCCGTTATTGTTAATATATCCCTTGAAAGTACACTTCCAAACCAAGATGGCTAACTTTCAACATGTGGTTTTGTGCTCTCATCATCCACAATAGAAACCTTCCCCTGGTAACACTGAGCAGGTTGAAATCGTTTGAGCCTCACAGCCGTGATGCCGGGCAGAGAGGGGACCCCGAACCAGGTGTCTCCAAGCCTGGGGCAGCCCCCTGTTCTCCAGCCATGTTGCCTAATAATAACAGCTCTCGTGGGCTGTGATGTCTCCATCAAATCCAGTCAAAATCATTTTTTCCTCAAGCGGCTCATCTAAAGAGATGCCAGTTGATGCCAGAGATGCAGCCTGAGCATTTGTCCACACTGTGTGTGCCATCGCGCAAGCCACTTTTGCTGGGCAGAGACATCCTTCCAGTTGTCCCATCACCCGTGCAAGGTTTCCAACACAGCAGCCTTTTTTTGGAGAACAGCAAATGTGAAGGAACAAACCCAAGAGGACCAGCAGCGCCTGAAGATGGCATAAAGGCTGAGCATAGGGCAGATGGGCAGCAGGACACGTCACCATGGGATGACCTCATGAAAATCTGTGCTGCCCAGCTAAGTGAGAGAGAGCAGGGAAATGGTTTTACCTCTGGGACCCAGTGGGAGCTCCCTGTAGATGTCTGTTGGCATTAGGCAAATGGTTCCCTTATTTTTGTCTCATAAGGGTCATAACTGACACTCTTCCCCCCACCTCTTTTCCCACGTGCAAATCTTCCTTAAAATGAGATGCGATTCTCCATGGAATTAGTGAAAATACAGGTGCAACGAAGAGCCAGAAAAGGAGAGCTTTTCACTAGCAGTCAGTGTGGTCCTCATACAAAAATGACTTTCATAGTTACTTTACCCCATGCAATTACACAGTAAAGCCCCATTTAACATCTCACTACATAACAGCAACTTGCTGTTTCAAATCAGATTAATGTAAGAGTTACCCAGCCATTTTAGGAGATAATAGCTGTAATTAAGGTGTTTCTCGTGATGGGTTCCTATTATAAGGTGGCAGATGATTCTCTGATAGTCTTATGGGCTCCATTAGTCACAATTATTTTCATTAATATTGGCACTATTCTCTTGCCACACAAACAGGAAAGCAGATTAATCAAAATATTGTTCTGGTTTCCTATGCTCTGAGCCCTTCTTTTGGGCTGATGCTCAATTCTTAACTTTCAGTGGGAATAAAAAGTCGTTTTTGCAGGATGCGCAGGCAGCTTCACCCATGTTATTTAAAGCAACATTGTGAGAACAAAGGGAGAGAATTATTTTGCTGAAAATCTGAAAATAAAGCACAGATGAAACTTATATGTTACGATTTGTAAACATCTCCTCTGGTTCCAGTTTGGGTGTCCATGATGTGAGATTGCTGGAGGTGTTCAGACTGGGGAATGAGGCGAGTGTGTGTTATTTGGGTTCATTATTCTGGGGAAAAAAAAATGCGCAGACCAAAGGACAAGCTGGCATGTGAGCAATTTAGGATTGTGACACTGGCTCAGGAAATTGGAGGTCTCCAGTGGCAGATCTCCATGGTGATGGTTCGGGATAAGCAAGCAGCTTGTTGAAGTTCAAAATGATGGGAGAAAAGACTGTGTCTCTGTAACACCATTTCCGGTGAAACCAATGAAGTTCAACAAGGGATGGATTTGAGTTAAAAAGACCCGTAAATGTTCATTTTTCACGGGTATCAGTTCTGCACAGTCAACTGAAGCTGTCAGAGGCAGTGCCTCCTGAACAAAGTTGTCATGACAAGTCATCCAGAAAAAGACTTTGTCAAGTGCCAGAACTGAGAAGCGCTGAGAGGAGCAAGGAGCATGACAGGAGTCCAGGGAAGGATCTCCAATAACTCACAGCAAAAAGGGAGGCAAAGGAACAGCTTTGCTTTGAGGAAATTCACACATTGATTTCGAGATCCAGCAGTTTGCCAATTAAACAAACAAAGGCAAAAAAACCAACCTTAAAATGACACATTTGGGAGCACTGTGCATATTGACCTCTACCCTTGTGGTAGCTAAATGTCTTTTGGAAATATACCTGTTAAATATGACGATATAAGTCAGCTAAAATTGGTTTAAGTAAGTTTGCATACTATGAATAAATAGAAGACTGTGAATCCCTTAATCCCAGTTTTCTAGAGAAAAACATGAACATACCAAGGGAAAATATGTTGGCAAACATTTTCATTCACTTTCTGCATTCAAATTCTATCTACCAAGATGCAGGCTCCTAAATAATGTGATACCTGCAGAATTTTGTTGGCAGAAGATGCGCTGATTGAACAGCCCCAAACTTTCCTTGCATATCTTCAATATATTTACAGCCCAGAAGGCATCATCGTGTATAAATGATTTTGTTTTTGTAGGCAAGATGTCTTCATATAATTAATGCAAACCAGGTATTTCATGTAACCATTCAAATGTGAAATAGTATCTCATGTTTTGGTACATAAGAGACTCCACACTGCACATTGAAGTACGCTTTGAATTTGCAAAATGGCCAATAGCTACGCTTCATCAAAATGTGTTGCCTATCTATGTATCTATAGCAGCTTAAAGGGATGAAATCACCAGAGCCTGAGACCAAAGGGCCTTACAGATCATTCATTATTGAAGTGAAAATAATAATTAAAAAAAAAAAAAATCTCTGCAAGCAGGGAACGTGTCTTCTCCATGGGAAGTCTCAAAATGCCTGCCTCCTGCAACAACATTGACTTTTAGAGGCTAGAGGGTTATAAGACCATGGTTTGTTAGTAATTGCCTTGCTGACCTTTGTAACGTGGGCTCGAATCCCACTGCATCTCCTGACATTTTGTTTTGCTTATAGGGGACCTGCAGCTCACTTGGGCTGGAGTCCCACTGGGATATGGCTCTCCCCTGTGGTCCCTGCAAACAATGCAGCGTGCATGCCTGCTTTCCTGCTCTCTAGTCGCTGCTCTGGACACAAAAAAAACATCCTCATGGGAATACAGAACTAAATAGTAATAATAAACAAAAAAAAAACCAACATAAACCCCTCCTCTTCTGAGTTCTATCTGTAAACTTTTCATCTACTATCCCCAATTACTTTTTGCTAATGTTTTGTAAAATGCACTTGTAAACTCACTTACTGAAGGCTGTTCACTCACTTATTTCAAGCTAATAAAACTAGTTGCATGAACTTGCAGAGAAGATGGCTTCAGTAAACTCAGTATTTAAAAAAATAATCACAAATTTGTACAAAAGAAGCAAAATACATTGTGTCACTGACATGTCAAATTCATTACTGCTTATTGTCTTAAAAAAAACCTATTGGCTGGAGAGGATGTGAAAAGCATAAGGTTTCAGTAAAGATGGATAAAGTGATGTATAATTCTTGAAATAAGAGCTGTCGGTGTATAGTCTTTAAAAGATTATTTTTATTTTATGTTAAAAGTTGCTGTATTTTTGGTGAGGCAGGGCAGGATATTCTCGAATTTGTACTTTAATAAATGAGGAAAAGTTCTACTGACATCAATAGGATTAAATAGGGGTGAAATAGAATGGACCTGTTATCGAAAAATACAAATAGCATATATATATACGGGTGGAAATATATTGTAAGGGATGTTACAGAAATTTCTCCCATGTCCAAAGTAATGGAAACTATAGTTTAAGAAAATAATAATAACAATGAGAACAATACAAAGGCTGAAAGAAGAGTGAGAAACAGAAGAATATGCTTAAAGGTATATTCCTTTATACCATTTAGGCTGGTAAGTCACATGCTATTGGAGGTACGATGAAAAGATGGTTGGTGGTGTGCCCCACTGTATTTGCTGCGAATTCTTCAGGATGGAGATAAAGCATGTCCGATAAACAGTGGCACATGGGACTTCTCTGCTGGCTCCTATCTGTTGTCATGCGCTCCTGACCACAGCTCTTCCCTCAGATGGAAGCCAGTGCCCATGAGTAAAAGCGCATCCCTGATGGTTTGGGGAGCTGCTGCAAAGGCCTGATTCCTTGTTGATCGCTTTTCTGAACTATTGCAAAGTTCTGTTATTGTGGTTGTGATTATGTTGCTGCCAAGGTGCTAAAAAGCAGTTTCAGAGTTTAAAGCCCTAGTTCTGTGCTGGTTTGAAACACACTTGTAGCACTTGTTTAGTCTATGAGATCATCATCAGTGAAAACAGAAAATGGGCATATCTCTAAAGTTGTGTATGTTCTTAAGTGCTTTATTGAATCAGCATCTCCATCTCTATTTGTGTTGACTGAAGGTAATTTCCAATCAATTTTTATAAAACCGAGTATAAAGGGAGTGTTCCATTGTACTGCCTTGTGCAAAGAATGAAACCAGAAAGACATTTGTAGTGTCAAACCTGGGTCTCTCATCTGTAGGAGACAGAAATGCTGAAATGTGTGGGAGTCTTGCTAACAACCCTCCCTCCGCAGTTTTCCCATTGGAAATTAAGAATTATGTGGGCATAGGTGTGGCACTTTCTGAATATGCAGTCAAAGCCTTTGGAATAGGGAAATATGTGGCACAAATGATGCTGCTGTCATTAGGCTCCAGGATTACGCTCATGGCCAAGGAGTGATGGAGGGCTTTAATTTCAATAAAGGTTACAAGTATTTACTGACTCTTACAGATTTAAAAAAAATAAGAATGTGTTTAAGAGACTTCTGTCCTTCCAGTTTTTCAATTTACAGAAACCTTGTGTATTATTTCAGTTTGGCTTCCTGCAGAAGTGATGTTACTCTGTGGTTACATCCCAGAGGTAATATTATTTCCTGGTGTCTGTGGTTTCCCCGTGGGAAAGATCTACCATGTTTCATTTCCTGGCAGACTTAAACCTCATAGCTGATAGGCATCACAAAACCTCTTGCCATTTGATGCGTTTTACATAAAATGGCTACTACGTATGGTCTGCCAGCCTGCGGCAGATGGCTTTCCACACATAAGACATAAACTCCAATCTTACTGAATTTCTGTAACTGCCATTTTTTATTTCTGCACAAATACACTGTCAGCCATCCAATATTTTACATGCACAGACAAAGCGCGACGCTCACCAAAGTAACGACTTCACACATAAGGCGACTACCCGAAGCACCTAGTAGCTGCACTCTGAGAGCACTGATGGGATGTTTTTAAGGAGATTCATTCCCTATCCTAGGGAACAGGCAGGGCAGCATTTTGTGGGGGCAGGAGGAGAACAGCAGCCCCTTTTCTGAGCAGCTGGTGTGCTCTTGGGCAGAGACATTGCTAAGGGGACCCACAAGCTGCGACAGTGAGTGAAGACCACAAAGGGAGTGGCAGAGCGGGGAGGCCCTTCATGCAGGTCCCACTGCCATGTCTTTGCCCGGCAGTGCGGTGCCCCTGCTCCCCACCACTCGCCCGGCAGCATGGACACACTTCTACGAGGAGCAGCAGGCAAATCTCACAAGGGAAACACAACCACAAGCACTCTCCTGGCTACGGGTTCATTTTAAGCCCAAGACACAAAGCCAGTTCAGATTTCTGAATTTTCCCATCCTTGTTCACATCGCAGTGGTTGAGCAGGATCTGGCGGAACTTGTCCAGGTCCACCCCACTAATGCTGGGCTGCAGGCAAAACAGAAAAATATTTCTGAGAGAGAAAACAGCTCTGGATTTCCCCACCCCTGTAAAGCAGCAGGACGTGCAGCGGCTGAGAAATCCACCCAAGGAGGAGTGACCAAACAGCCTGACTCCACATCAGTTCATATGAGGTGGGGAAGCGAACGGAGTAAAGGGGAAGGGGCGCCCTGCAAAAGCAGAAGGGGTATGGGACTGTGAGTAACTGTGTGGAGACGCAACATGATTTTTTGTGCTTAGTCAAGGCCATCAATATCTGACCCGTATCAAGCAAAAGTCTGCAGAAAGGTGTGCAATACAGATCGCTGCACTACTGGACCTGTGCTTTCATCTGGTTTCCTCTCTCAGACCTGCTACCTGAAGAGCAGTGTGGCATTTCTGTCAGCAGGCTATTATTTTACAGGCTAGTCAGCAACTTAAAAATACCTTTAGTGGATTGAATGAATGCTAAAGGCATACTTTACAGGCAACACTGTCTCTGTGTGCTCTTAATGCTGGACTACTTCTGCTTCCCACTTCCTCAGGAGGGGATCCAACTCACATGCACAGCTTGTGGTGCCCAGGGATGATGACCCTTAGGGAAAGTACAACCTTCCTTCCTTTGGACACACATGCATAAATCCAATCTCCTGCCTGTCCTCACACCCTTCCCTACATGCCGCATGGCTGTAACATACATACACGCGCAGTCATCGGCACGCAGCTGCAGTCTCTGCTCTCTGTTGAACGGACATGGGAGCACAGGCATCCCTGCGTCAGGTCACATTGTGTGGAAATGCAGCAGTGTGGGCTCAGAGGGAGCCAAAGACCAGACTATATTTGGATCAAAAACTATATCTTGGACTGCATCTGGAAACTCAAGGTATTTCAATGCAGATGGACTCTGCTGCCTGTAAGAAACTGGTGACATGCTGGGCATGGTATTCTTGATTAGAGGTAGAGCTCAAGTCATTTCCAAGTGTAGCTAATGAACCACGAGGTCACAGCAGTGAGGATCATACCCACAGTGAAAACAGAAGAAAGAACTTGCGGTGACTGATCCACCTCGACACAGTTTGTGGTGCTGTAACTTCTGCCTAATGCGGAGTACAGGCTAGAATGGACCTTTCTTAAATACAGTTGCTGAGTGAAGCTGTATTAATTTGTCAGGCAGAATTTCTGTGATATGGTGAAATGTTCCACAGTGAAATGCTGAGACCACGACATTCATTTCTGCTGCTGACCAAAGTGAGATTTGCCTCTATCTTCTTACTAGCCTCTCTATCTACATAACTTTTCCAAATCAAGCACCTTCCTTTCAGAAATATAGGATAATTAGTATTAGAAATAAAAAGAGCCATGAAGCTACCTTGACCAGTTCCATCATGTCTTTGACAAACCCATCCACTTCTGGGCCTTCAAGTGCTCCTGTTTTACTCTGAAAGATGTAAGAAACATCCAGTAAGTCAAAAACATGAGAAATGTTTACTAGTCAATAGGTCCACCCAACCACTGAGCTCTAAGATGCCTTCCTTTTTTCCCAAACAATCTGTTCCCCTCAAACAGCAGCAAACTCTCCCACCACTTTGTGAGGCTTCCTGGTCACCATCCTGAATGAGTTGTGTGACTGTCAGAATTGGCGATGAATTGCTGATTTCTAACAGGCAGTAAGGAGGTCATGTCCATCCTGGACCAGACTCCCTAAATAACCCTTGGTTCAGTATTGGAGGGGTTTTTATTTTTCAAGGTGGTGATGTAGGTCCCAAACTGCCAGAGACCGTTAGACTTAAAGCCACCATCCCCTCTATAGCCTGCAGGGAGATGCAAACTAATGCAGCAGTGCCAGCCGTGGTGACGGAGAAAGGAAAAATGGGTCCTTGGCCATGAAGTCTCTGAACATCGTTCCCCTCTATCCCCCACCATACCCCCCCAGCCTGGCGCCTAGATCACTTTTGCCCATGGGCTTGGGCACAGCTGCAGCTCCTGAGTGACCCCCACAGCACCCAGCAGGAGGAAGACATCTGAGCAGCGTATGCTAAATCTGTGTCATTTAAAGACCACAAAGGAAGGGCCTCGGGGACTCACAACATCATAGTGTGCAAAGATCTTCTCAAAATCTCTCCTCCTTTCTTCTGTGCTGCAAGCCTGCATGCGGAGAGGATAAGCAAATGAAAAAGAAAAACAGAAAAGATTCAAGTTTGGGCCCAGGTTATCTTAGCTGGGCGAGACAGGATTGATGCATCAAAAAATAGCACTACTTACATCCATTTTAAATTGAAGAAGGAAATTTTCCTGGAGCGCCAGAATCCTGAATAGAGAGATTTAAATTACGATCTTTCCACATTATCATCTACACACAAACTATTCTGAACTCTTCAGGTTTGTAAAGCAAAGAGATTTTAGATTATAGGCCTTGAAAAAAAGAAAATCGCCTGTGGGGTTATTTACGGAGGGCTGTTATGTGAACACATGCCTCAATGCCTGTCTGACAGGGAATGGCGGGCGCCCTTTGGCTCACTGCAAACCCATTTCTTAGTACCATTGCTTCTCCCAGAGCATTTCTGGTGGTCCAGCGCAGTGGAGGTGGTCAGCCTCCAAAGCGAGAGCTACCAGACAATCATTCCTCGTAAATGGATTGCTGTGCTGCGTTAAAGGAAAGAGTGATTTATTGCTCTCTGTTGGAGGGAGAATTGGTGGTTGTAAAAGTGAAGGACAAATAATACTGGCCTGAGCACTGAGACTTCCCAAATTCCTCTCCTTTCCCTTCCTCCCTCCCAAAGGCCCTCACAGCACTGATAAAAGCTTTTCTCTCTCCAGCTGCTCTGCTAACCCGGAGGTCTTTAGAGCCTGCGACACCGAGTGTGCTGAGCTATGTCTGCACACTGAAGGGTTTGGGGTGTGAGAAATGTGCTCAGACCAGAGAGGAGCCTCAGCTGGCATGGGGCAAGGGGGCAGTAGGGAACCGTATCCCCCTTTAGATATTCTCCATTCTCTTCATACCTTCAGTGGTCAAAGCGAACTGCCATGAGCACTGCAGTTATTTGTGCTAGCATTCGTCGTGACCCCAAGCAGAAAGTAACGGTGGCAAACCAGCACCTCTCTCCTCTCATCCCCTACACCAGTGTTTCAAGACTGTACCTGCACGTTTAAAGTCCCACCCAGTCATTGTGCATACATTTACAGAGATAGGCGTACTCTCTATCAGTAAGAAGTGAAAATCGTATAAAAGCCTGTGAGGTATCAAGGACAGAAGAGAGACAGAGACCCGTAACTGAGTCCCCAGCTTCATTTACAAGTGTCTTCACTTTGTCTCTCCAAATCCTTTCTTCTTGCCACTGGTGAGCTCCTTTGCGGTGGCACCTTTATTCCTCAAACAAGCAGCAAAAATTCTCTGCAATCCCTGCTGCGCATGATGATGTGAAATAAATGCACACCTGTGACCCGCTGAAGGGGACTGCCCTCCTTTTGGAGAAATGGTGCCACTGGCTGCTTTGTCACCTCCTGAGGAGCATCACAGAGGTAACACAGATCATGCCAGAGCGTGTTGGTGATGCACAAATACGTCCTGGCATTGGTCAGAGGCTCTGCGTTCTCGGACTACTTTAGGACAAGAGGAAATGGCCTCAAGTTACACCAGGGGAGGTTTAGGTTGGATGTTGGGAAAAATCTCTTCACTGAAAGGGTTATCAAACATTGGACCAGGCTGCTCAGGGAAGTCGTGGAGTTGCTATCCCTGGAGGTATTTAAAAGACGGGTAGACGTGATGCTTAGGGATATGGTTTAGTGGTGGACTTGGGAGTGTTAGGTTTATGGTTGGACTCGATGATGTTAAAGGTCCCTTCCAACACAGACGATTCTATGATTCTATTGCGATGGGGATCATGCATTAGAGACCTGGGATACCTACATCAGAGTACCTGATTTAATTTGAAAGGAGGTAGGATTCAAATGCATGTCCCCAGAGGGAGATCATCACCTTGCCTGGATCTGCCACTGCAAGCTAAAAAACTCCATCAATATTATTAAAGCCTACCTTGCCAGGTCATTCAGGTCCAGCCGTCCATCTTTGTTTTTGTCAAAGATTTTCATCTAAAAATCAAGAAGACAGAGATAAGATAAACAGGCCATGAGGACAACACACATACAAAAAAAAAACAGTATACATTTTGCTCTGCCCTATGTCCTCACCTCTGCTTGATCAGGGTCCTTGCCCAAACTGCAGGCAGCACGGTGTCTTCTGCTAGCACCAAGTTCAAGGGTGGCACAAGAGCATAGCAAACCCCTCCTGCTTTCTGACAGCGACAACCCAAGCAATCAAATACTAGCGCTGCTCCCTTCCCACCTTACACAGGGATAAAGACAGGTCTCCAGCAAACGCCTTAATAAACTAAACACTGACCTTGTCATGGCCCTTGAAAAGAATGCCAAAAAAAGTGGGGGGAACTTCTAAACCCTTCTGCCCTGACTCCATCCTTATCTTTTACTGTTGCCATGGCTACCAAGCGGCTGAGGTGCAAATGTCACCTTCTGATAGACATTCAAGTTGGGGTTTTACGCTGATAAAGCCAGTGGGCTTTGCTTGGCTCAAAGCCTGCCATTGGAAAGCGCTATAACTGTGAAGGAGATTCAGGCTGCTGATGGCAAGAGGTTAATCTGTGTGAATACAAAAGTTAGCCTTTCCTAAATATTATCTTTCCCTTAATATGATCTTTTCAATGAGTCACCACCAGATTTTATTTATTTATATATTTATTGTGATACTGTGTTTCTCTGCAAGGCACAAATAAGAGTCTGTTACAGGCAAAGTGGGGGAGATGTCTAATGGGTTGCAAACCTGAAAAACTCATGGCTCAAATTTCTAGTAAAAGTGTATTCCACATTGTGTGCGTGTGGGGAATATTAATATTTTACTAAGATGGGTTGCCATTCTTCGTCAGATACTCAGTAACGGAATATGCTTTAGTCTTGGCTTCATCAATCTCATATGCATATTTAATGGTTGTAAGTAACCAGCTCACTACAAATTTGTGGTGTAATTAATTGCACACCTGCTGGAGAAGGCCCATACCAGTCCCCATCTCAGGTGGCTTAGAGGGAGAGGACCATCCTCTATGACACAGCCTGACAATGTGAGCTCCAGGGAATGTGAAACTGGGGCAGACCCTGACATGTGCACGAGGAGAGATACTATTTGGAGAGCTACAATTTCACAGGGAGCCCTTGCATAAATGCGATGCCTATTTTGTCAGTGCTGCCTCCTCCCTGCCCCTTGCTCGAGGGCAGGCATCTACACTGAGGGTGGTAAGCCTATGGTAACCCTTTATTGCACTGTGTGTGGATAAGGTTCTACAACAGGATTTTATTCCATTAATTATTCTGTGTGATTTACACTACCAAGGTTTGGATAGGATTTTTGAAGAGCACTCGGTAGGGCCTCATTTTTCCTCCCACTGAAAGACAGTATAAAACTCCTGCAGGTGTTCAGTGGCAGAAGGAAAGCCGCTTTCCCATTTCACTCGCCTCTGCTGAGCATGTGCTCTGTACGGAGCCACTAAATGACAAAAGAAAGAACTCTGAATCTGCCTTAGCCCTAGAGCTGAAGAGATGAATAAAGCTGCCGAGATGTCCTGAGGACTTCTGTCACGCTGTGTCAGTCCAAGTTGTCCATCTCCAGCTTATCTAACTTCTTCCACCCTGCCTTCTGCCCCATCAGTTATCCCACTGCAATATGAGACTTTTCTCTGCTGGGGCCACAACAGGACAAGGCTGGAGGCAGGGTGGGAGCAGGAATTGCTTCCACTGGTGCCACCAACGTGAGAAATGTCCTCGCAATCACAGCCTCCCACTGCCATCAGAGAGACAAACCTCAGCTTTCAGTTCCTGGCTGATGAAGGAGTTATTCTGCAGGCAATAGAAAATGGTTATTGTTCCTTCTAGAAGTAAATCATCCCAGATAAGATTTTAAAAGCCTCTATCCAAATGGGACGTAATCTGGTTTTGCTTGTTGTATAAGGAGAGAGGGAGATACCCTTACTGGCTCACTTTAGCAGACTCCCCACTGCAGGTGGCTTTGCAACATCCCACTTACGCTATTACTCTGAAAAATAGCCTGTAAAGCAGGAGACAACCCCTATTTAGCCACTAGAGAAAGTACCAACATTAGGGTGGTGGGAATACCACAGTCCCTAGGCTCTACAGTAACTTCAGTGCTTTTGAAAATGTTGCTCTAAATCCCTCCTTTTAGGCTACCGAGGCGCACCCACACGGTCTGTAAGAAGTCACAGTAAAGCAGCATGCCTGGTGTGGTGGGAGAGGACAATGTTTGGCGGGAAGCACAGGGTGAAGCTCTCGGAGACTCTGCTGCCTGGGGCAGGGCAGCTCTGGCTAAAGGCATTAGTCTTTTCTTCACAAAAAGAGACAATGTCCTTACCAAAACACATTAAAACTCATGGGTTTTAGCAGTCTTTGAACTTCACCCAGATTCGCTTACATGTTTCTGAGTTCCTGAAAGTGTTTTTTATTTTCTCCCATTCTCTGTGCATCTCAGAATTACTCTCTTGAGGCTAAAAGCCAGTGTTTCATACTTCCGATTCAGATGTTTTCCCCTCTGTGATGCCTCAGGAAAGCAAACACACAGAGCTTCTTGGAGTTCTGCTCTGTGACCACGAGGTTTTGACCTCTGTACAAACTCACTGATAAACACTTCTAAATGCTGACCATGGTGGCAGCTTCTGGGACCAGGACAGACCTGGTGGTTCCCAATCCAAGAGGCAGACTTAGGGGCCATTTTTCATTTCATGTAGGCCTATCTGAGACAAGCCACGAGTCTCTTTTTCAGTGAAACGTCTCGAGTCTCATCTCCTTTTTCACTGAATGAACAAATAAGCATCCCAGCATAGCTGTTCTTGTCTTGAGACTTTGAGTGTCCCTCCTGCCCTGCATCTGCTCTACCTGGCGGGTGCAGCATGTCTTCATGGTTTCAGAAGTGGCAATTGTCCAGGAGGCTGAAGAGCTTTTGAAGAGCACCCTTAATGAAACAGGCTAGATTAGAGGTGATGGTTTAGATGTGAAAGCCTTTCGGCTTCATTACCCATTTTCTGAGCTGGTGGTTTTCAACTCTGTCCATTTCTGACCCTTTACAATATTCCAGCAGTTGCACAGACCCCATTAAAACACATTTAACTGCAGAGATAATACTTTCCTTAGTGGAACGCTCAGTGAAAAGCAACATCCCCAGTCAATTTGCTTCATTTGCACCCTGTCTTTGAGCTTAACATTAAAAATTCAGTGGTTGACCATGTCTACTTATAGCTAACCAGCTCCCCTCTCCGACCTCCTTCACTCAGCTCTGCTTGTGCAATACCAAGAGAGAATATTTGTGTTTTCAAATTGTTTTGCCTTTTTCTGCAACAAGTATCCTGAATAAAATTTTCAAACATATGCAATATTTTGGTTGCCCATACCAGTCAACAGAAAGAAAAGAGAAGTCTGGCTGGAAGAGCTAGGCCGAGCTAATTCTTTTCTAGTGACTTCCACATGAAAGATGGAAAACATGTAGGGAAGATGGAATAGTGTTCACTGAATTAGTTCAGGTACCATAGCTAATAAGACAGACCTAATCCTATTATCTGGACAACTGGTGCTCATGCATACCCACTACATGGCAATCTTGGGCTGCATTACTCGGGAAAAGCCTGGGGAAATGTTTATTAATGAAACTTTCAAATTTCAAGCATTGACCTGATCTGCTAATTGTGTACATAAGTACACCAAGAATGACAGAGGGTACCCATCCCATACGGCAAAGTGTACATCATGGGAGAAGTAGATATTTGGAATCATTATGAGATTGTTTCTAATTTAAACTTTTGCCTTTACACACCATCTTGATATGTTAAACTTGATGGATTTTCAGTTTACACTCTCGAAAGGTATATTTATGCTGCCAGGCTGATATGAAACATCTCAATGTGGTTAAGGATAAGGTCTGGCATGTTTAAACAGCACTCACTTTTACTAAAAGCTTTGTTGCATCCAGCAGTATGCTTTATAAAATGATGCATTTATTTTACTGTCAAGCTACCCCGTGTTTTAAAGTGTTTGCACAAATTAATTCACTGACATTTTAATGGCAATGCACCAGGGAGGTCTTAGTTCTGTTTGTTTGAATGTAGTCCATGCACTCTGAGGCAGGCAGAGCATACGTCAGAGCTGGATTTGCAAAATAAGAGTAGTTACATCTTGGTTTTTAAAGTGCAAAACCCAAACTGCCATTGGCTTTGAATTCAGCAAAGGAAATATCTCTGCTTTCTCAGTCTGGTGTTGTGAAGAAGGCCGCTGAAACACCAGGATATGACAAAGACACGTGTGCTTTGAAGAGCAATATGATTATAAATCTGAATTATTTTCCATGACAGAGATAAGGAGAGAAGTAAACAACCAAAATAAAGTTCTATGATTAATAGAGTCACTAAAGCCTGCTTTTAAACCTTCTCTGGTTCTGGTTCTCTGTGGGTAATAAAGTGTTCTGTTCCCTCAGGTGGGACACGGGAAGAGTTTGCTCTTGCCTGACCTCCTACTCTCACAAATATAGATATTGGGAGCAATTATACCCCACAGCTGTAACTAAACTTGGCCAGTGAGTACAAAAGTTATTGAGGGTGTATAAAGACAGGCACGTGCCCGAGCTGCAGGACTGCCCATAGCTTCTTTCCTTAGGGAAGGATGAGGGCACAAAGCCTTTTGCAGAGCGACACAAGGGCCCTGTGACCAGCAAGTTACCCTCTGGACAAAAACTCAGTGCTCTGCCAGATCAGATTGCCTGTGTAATTTAGAGCCATTTAGTGCAGGATTTCTAAGGGTGTTTCGGTTCCTAAAAGACCAAGGCATTATTTGCTGGGGTTTTCAAAAGCCTGCAGGCTCCTGAGTTCTGTTGGTTTTGATCTTCAGAAATTAAGTTTGATCTTAAACGGGATTTTCTGCTTCCCCTGGCTTATGCTACAGCAAGTGTGGCACAAAACTGGAGGTGACAGCACCACCGCGATTAAGTCTAGAAGGGATACGGGAGGCAGATTTCCCTCCATTGTGTTCATCAGCTGTGTGGGTCCTCTCTGTATCACACACAACAAAGCAATGAGAGGAATTGCACCCGCGCAAAGCCAGGAGGAAGCTCCCCAGGGATGGCGGGGCGGGGGGATCCCATAGCGGTGGCTGGGGTTAGGAGATGTGATGGTTGCAGTGTCAGTGCATCACTGGCGGTGAAGTCTCTTGGGGGTCACAGCATCCTTACGGAGCCACCTGGGAGCATGGACTACTATCAGAAGAAAGAATGTACAAAGACTGCTCCTGTAGGCAGCCAGTCTTTTAGGCTATACTCCACTCCTATCATATTTTTGGGGCTTTGGGAGGTTTGCTCACCATGTTAACAAACATAACAAACTCTGTTTAGGCTGTTGTCAATACAATAAAGATTTGTCTATCCATTATTACACCGTTTCTTTGGTGTTCATAAGAGACTTCATTAACACAGATAAGCTAGCTTGGCCAGTAAGTTGTTAAGGGGCTAAATCACCTGGATATTCTGTGCTCTGACTTTTATTTCCCTACATAAGTACACAGGCGTTGGCACTGAGCACAGACAGACAGACAGACAGGCATTCACAGCCGAAGAAGTGACCACACTGAGCCTCTGGTGGACACAGATCATCTTGAGGGAGAAGTCAGCCTGTTCCCCTTTGCACTGAGAAGATGAGGAGCCCTCAGCTAGCCAGCTGCAGCCTCGCGTGCTCAGGGTACGCAGCTCAGGCCCCAGGAGAACCTTTGCAGATGAGCACAGCAAACCCCTGGCATCATTACAGCTGGGAGGGTTTCTATAGCGACTTCTCTGGGGCGAAGATTTCATCCTCTGCCATCTCCGCCTACCGACTTTCAAATGCTACTCTAGCGTGTAGTTCATGACCAATGCTTGTTGAAATATTAGTGGCTGCACGTACATTATTGCTTCTGTAGAATTTTAGCTGGTGGTGAGCAAAGTTGATATGCTGGCTTGGGGGCGAGGGTTACCCTTCACATTTTGCTAAAATATAATAATGCTCAAATTAAAGGACATTTTTATCCTCAGTCTGACGTTATCAACATAAGACAATGCAAAAAGTGAATGCTAGTGCTGCATGTGCGACTGTTTCAGCAGTATATATAATTTAATTTGCTGAAGCTTGCCTCAGTAATGAGCTTTTCCTGCATGTGGCTTGCAGACACTGGGCTTACAAAGTAGAGTAGTCTGCTGTTATCTGGGGAGCGATGAACTATCAGTGTTTCTATGAACAAGGTAATAATATATGCCAAGATGGAAAAGCTGAGTGAGAATTTTGTTCTTACAGAAAAAAAAAAGGATCATAGAATCATTTAGGTTGTAAAAGACCTTAAAAATCATCCAGTCCAACCATAAACCTAACACAGCCAAGACCACCACTAAACCATGTCCCTCAGCAC
Source organism: Ibidorhyncha struthersii (assembly GCA_013398815.1). Classification (NCBI taxonomy): domain Eukaryota; kingdom Metazoa; phylum Chordata; class Aves; order Charadriiformes; family Charadriidae; genus Ibidorhyncha; species Ibidorhyncha struthersii. The sequence goes on from VZSZ01009856.1 coordinate 584,070, forward strand.
TACATCTACCTGTCTTTTGAAAACCTCCAGGGATCGTGACTCAACCACTTCCCTAGGCATCCTGTGCCTATACTTCACAACCCTTTTGGTGAATAATTTTTTAGTGATATCCAATCCAAATGTCTCCTGGTGCAACTTGAGGCCATTTCCTCTTGTCCTGTCACCTGTTACCTGGGAGAAGAGACCAACCCCCACCTCACCACCACCTTCTTTCAGGTAGTTGTAGAGAGTGATAAGGTCTCCCCTCAGCCTCCTTTTCTCCGGGCTAAACAACCCCAGTTCCCTGAATACTTAATTTCATCAAAACCTACATCTTAAATGTGGTTCGTATTCATTTACAATATTTTGCTTAAGTACACAGCTGTGTGCATGCACAGGTATGGAAGCTGTCATCACTCATGGCAAAATGCTGTCAAATGCACGTGTGAGCTGGGTGTTCATGGGCTGAAACTTCACCAGGACCCAGAAGCCTAATAGCAGCTTGACTCTGGGGGCTGAGAGGAGGTGGGGAGGGATGGGGACAGGTTGTTAGTACTGCTGTCATCCTCCACAGACGACTCCTCATCATGAAGCAGTAAGGGGGCAAACTTTCATTTCTCCCACTTGTGTCACTTCAGGAAGGCAGAATATTCTCACCATGCTCTTAAAAGCCTCCATTTTCAGCTATGCCCACCTTGTCTCCTGGAGCACACATTGCAGAACCCCTGGGCCATCTTCTTATGGGACAGAGAGGCTCAGAGCAATACTTTACTTCTGCCTTCGAGCACCTGCTCCCTGCCAATAGTTCCTGATCTATGCCCACGGGAAGAGGACAAACCCACAGATCGTTTTCAAGGATTCAGAACTGCACATGACTATATATCTCCTCATGCAAGTGTACGCGTGCAAATAAATATTAACGCACATTTAATGACTATTAATATAAACATATATATACGTAGGCATGAAAACTAAGAAGAACTCTGCCTGCAAAGGGGCTTCTTCTGCACAGGGTTGCTACTTTAATTCCCTGCATGAAGAGTCTTGAGAATTCAAATGTTCTTCATTCGTGACTTTCCCCAGTGGCTTTAGTGCTCTTTAAGATTTGATTTAGCAGACTCACAGGGCTTGTGCAATGCCAACGTGCTCACTACCTGTTTTCTTTCTAAGGGTTCATCAAATCCCTGATCTATATCAGTGTTCTCTGAAGAGAGGATGTCAAGGTCACAAGGAAACAGAATAGCCTCTTAAGAAATGGCTTCTAAGCAACCTGATAAGGTGATGTTCCTTTCTGGAGACAACAAATCTCTTCCAAAAGGAATACTTTCTCCCTCATCGCAGCTTTTTGTAATGTGGTGTAAGATCATTCATAGCAGCATAAGTGGCAAGTATTAAGCATGCGCTGGTTGGTATGATATCTGCTCATACCTCTCACAAGCTAAAGCTGCAAATACCCAGCACAGAATCATAAATTGCTTTTTTTTCTGTTTTTTTTTTTTTTTTCACAGCTGGGCTAGCTTCTTTAAAATGATAGTTTCCATCTTTTCCCATTTATCCCCATCTCCAGAAAGCTCTACAATCCACTCCATATATCAGTAGCTGCTTAAGATGCGTGCAGCCAGCTATGGATGTACAGAAAAGAGGGCAGAGATCTGTAAAGTCCTATGGAGACAGATGGTTTTACAGCTCCTTGGGACACAGCTTATTTCAACTGAATGTTAGTACTGTGGCATTTGAAAGCCCTGAGTAGGATAGATGGGCCACCTGAGAGACCCTGTACTTATGTGCAACAGAAACAGGTCCTTGTCCCAAAGACCTTGTGCTCTAAACGGAGAAAAGGGTGGGAGCAAAGCAATAGGGGAGAGAAATATATGTATTTCCACTCTGCAGTAAAGGGATTGGTGCTGCTGGTTGCTAATGATACAACAGAAAGTCCATGAAAGCCTCAGGAATGAAATGTAAGGGCTACTCTCCCCCTGTTTTCCTGGAAAGTGATGATGGTGGCAGAGCCCCATCAGGACTCTGCACTTCAGCAGCCCCCCACTCCACGTGGAAAGCAGAGAGAGAAAGCAAAGAGCTCTCAGAGCTCTCATTGCCCTGGGCCTTGACATCATACTTTTGCTCTTGGCTCCTCAAGTCCCTTTTTAATCCAGCACTGCAAATGTAAGACTGAATCTTTCTTCCCTCCTTGTGATTTTGCCCTCCTACTTCAGATAAGTTCCCATGCAATCACTTCATGCAGCGCATCTGCTACTATAGAGATGTTGTCCATGTGGATACTTTGCCGTGATGTACAGAATTCCTATCCTCTATTTTACTATAGGATATCTCAGGGTAAGCTTATGCATGTTGTAATTTCACATCCTGCCTTAGCTCTTGGGATCACGTGTGTTTCTAAACTGCCTCTATCTTCAGTTTACAGCAAAGAATCACAAGGAAAAAAATATCATCTGCCATATCCTCATTTTCTAATAACCGTTAACATCCCTGATTCTTTTGGCATTGTGGCTTTGCAAACTTTTGTCCTCACAAGCCAGGTTTGCATTTCAGATCGTAAATTTCCCCAGATATACAAAGCATCCCGTTTCCCAGATCAAATCTTATCCTGTAGCACAGAGACTAAACTGCCTCTCCAAAGATACAAAGCCAGTCTATAAGAAACCACGGGAATAGAAACCAGACCTCCTGGCTGTCAGCCCCAGGCTGCATTGATATCTAGCTGTGTTGGGGCAGGAAAAATCGCAGATGTTTCTTGAGAAATTATTGGAAGGGGAAAGAAGTTGGAGGAAATGAACCGCCCAGTGTCTACAAGCTTCAGATCGCCTATTCCCCAGCACCTGATCAGAGATTAGCCACTGGGGATGGAAACCTTAATGGAGCAGCATAAAAGCTATTTGCTACCTGCAGGCACTACCAGGAAGGTTTTTGTTCTAGCTGTAGTTTACAGTGTTTTATTGTTTTCAAGCTCTGCCAGGTGGAAAATAATTTCTGTAGCTTGGATTCCTCTGCCTTCACTGTCCTATAAATATGAAAAAAAATCCACGCTCTTCTGTAAAGGTGCAGTTTTTCATTTTGCTTTAAAGAGTTGCATTTCTAGGCACAGATGCATCATGCATATATAACATGGTATTGCAAAATATGCGGGCAGCTCCTTGTTTGCTTGCATACCAAGCCGTTCTTTAGGTACAAACACAGATTTTGTGCCAAGAACCAAGGCAGTCCCATCTGAAAACAATTTAGAAAATTGCAATGGTAGATATTTGCTAGTGGAACTCAAATGATACCCTTGAGAATGAGATCAGAAATTAGATTTTTTTTCTTTTCTTGTTTTTAGATGGTTAGATGTAATAAGTTGGTCTGAAATCCAGGTGACTGATGCTAAACTTACACCAAATATTATGTTGCTGATTGCAGGATAAAAACTATATTGTGATAAGGCAGGGGAAGAGTTGAAGCTTTCAACCTCCCAGCCTTTCAGGGAAGCAGCAGGGAGCCAACAAGGCTTGCTGGGCTCTGCAAAGCAGAAGCGCCGGATACCTATGTGTCTTGGGAGCACAAGGATTTGCGAGGAGGGAGGGAGGGAAGGAGCTGGAGATCTGACTGAGGCTGAACGTACCTGGAAGAAGAGCGGACCTCAACTACTGTTTTTAAATGGATTTAGGGCTCAGTTTGCTCTGGCAGAAAGTTGAGCTATTTTCTCATAATAAACAGTTCAACTCAAAGCGAAGATGTATGAAATACTGTTCACAGCTGATGTCCAGTGCAGTGCAAAGAAACAGCAGCATGTGCCAGCTCTCCACAGGGCTCTCTTGGAGAAGATACACCTTTTCAGAGGGTATTTATGGCCCTACAGACATTGACCCTGAAGGAGATTTTTAGGCAGTACTACAATCTAAACAATATTAACACTATCTTTTCTTACCATAGTATCAGTATATTCTTCCAGCTTTACTTCAGCAACCATCTTGTTATGCTGCAAAAAGAGATCTCGCAGGAAATCCTGCAGTAAGGAAAGAGACAAATATTACTCTTTAGAGTAAATTCAAGAAATAACAGTAAGAAATTCAATCCAAACTCAGCAGGGCTACACGAAACTAATTTCACATTCCTGATTAGTACTAGTATCTGCAATTTCACATAAGGTTCACATTTTTTTAGTCGAAACATACTTTTTCAAATAAATTAGAAAACAACCAAATTTACCCAGAGCAGGCATACTGGAACAGGTCATAATTAACTCACAAAATAAGCAAAAGATAACACTAAATCCTGCAATATTTGCTAACTGATCTCAAATCAAAATATTTGCCATTCAGCAAAACACTTAAGCATCCTTTTACGTCTTTATTGGGGCACAGGCTGGAGCCACATGCCGAGAGGTCAGCGCAGGGTCTGCAGCCCAGGGACGGACTTCTGTGCCCAGCCGTCTCAAAGCGTTCGAGTTACGGTTTCTGAACAGGCTTCTGCCTCGATAGCCTGAGTTTTAAAAAGAAATCTGTGCTCAGAAAATCTGCAGGCTTGGGAAGAGGTACCATTAATAAAACACAATGGCTTTGGCTCTGTTTAGCTGGGAGAGGCAAAACCACTTAGTTAAGGCATGCTTGGGGACTCCTTGAGTGCTCGGGGGGCACCGAGACAAGTGGGGTCATGGGACGAGGCAAGGGGGGAGCAGGACAGCAAGGGCAACAGCAGAGTGTCCTCCCTCCCAGCAGGGTCCCTGCAGCTGTGCCAGAAGGTTGGAGGGTCCCCAATTCTTAAACCCGCCATGAACAACCTAGAAATGCCATTCATCAACCACACAAAAGACAGCAAATTGGTAAAGCCGACAGAAAGGCTCCCGTTGACCTCAGTGAGCTGTAGATCAAGCCCAAAGAGACTTGTTAGACTAACTTACTTTGAGCTCGCCAGCTGAAATAAATCCACTGCTATCAGCATCATAACTGCGCCAGATCTGAATGGAGACAGATTGATATGACCACATAAATATTGCAGTTAATCATCTGCTCGGGTGATAGATCATAAAAATTCAAATCAGAACTTCCATAATGAGAAAGCTGTTGTATTATCCAACATTTAATTAATTGTAGGAGAAATAAAATAAACTTTCCACACAATAGCTTTTACTCTCACTTGGATGCTGTACATGTATGTCTCATATTTAATGCAGACACACTGTCTATAAAAGGAAGAAAAGACTAAGAAACCCCTCGGCATTTCTTACCTAATTTGTACATGCAGCTTCTCTTATGAGTAAAAGTCAAGGCCGTACACAACTCGCCACTGATCTGCAGAAGTCCCCGCTTTGGATGTGAAATAGAATTAACTGCAAGCAGTCTTGGAAAAATTGAAATTCTGTGCTGGGATACTTAGGGGCAGAGAGTGGAGGGAGAGTGGGCATGGTTAAGGAAACCTTATGGGTTTTTTGCTGTTCATTTGGCCCAGCTTATGGATATTTCTACCCTAAACCCTGCCAGGATAATGCATCAGGGTAAAATGATATAACCTTCTCTACCTGAACAGGTCAGAAAGTGTTTTGCTTCCACAATAACCACGTATCTCCCATGTTATGTTCTATGGAGGGTGGAAGTGTACGTATTGAAGAAGCTATTTGCGTGCAAGGGGAAGAGACTATGTGGAGATACAGACCCGCATGAATTCCACACTGTTGTCCAAGGGAGTTTCTCGTCGGAAAAGCAGCAGAAAGTTCTCATCATCCGGCAAGATCATATTTGCAAGCTGGAAAAAAAATGCATTAAAAAATCCCCAAACAAACCCAAACCATGAAAGTAAATATGTGAAAAAACTTGGGTGGCTGCTGACCCCATATGGGAAATAAAAGCTGGGCACGTTGTTGCCTTGGAAATAAACCCTCAACCAAGAGATCTGGCTAATGTAGTACTGCATGACTCACCTCCTCCCCACCCAGGCTCTATCTGCTGTACCTACCAAGTCTGCTCCAGGTCCTAATTTTCCCTCCTTCTGTAAAAGAAATCCTGGGCTGGAGCCAGGGAGAGATACCTCTTGGATTTGCAAGCGTCCATCTGTGGTGACGTCGTAGGCAGACATGAATTGCTCCTTCATCCTCTGAACTTTTTCTTCTGTGATGGTGTTCTGCCATGCAGAAAATAACACACACGTGAATTCTCTCCTCACTCCCAGATAAACACCAGGATCATTGCATCCACGCAGTTGGGAGCTAATGCTTCTAAAAGCCTACAAACACACCACCTTAGATGAATTTTTGGAAATTAGTGCTGTGCATAATTTTGTAGCGACTAAGCTTTCAGTTGAAAGACCAGTGTTTGGAGACCCCAAAATATTTCAGTGACACCTGCTTCTTTGGCCAGGTGTTCCCCCTATATCACTGGGATTTATGTTGGCAGCCATTTCCACACTGCTCATTTTCATCTTGTTCTGTTTAGGAAGATGTCCCTATCCTTGAACTATGCCCCCGGAGTTCATTAGACCTATACTATACTATATAGATCTTTACACCTTGAAAGGTGTCAGTGGAGCTAGATTGTTGCTTATTATTGCGTGTCAACTGGTTCAAGACCTGGCACCAAGCTCTGTCAGTGTTTCTGGGTTAATAGTATGGGATTTCAAGCAATTCACATTCCGTTTGCATCTGCTCAATGCCATAATTAGTTTATACATAGTGAGGAGTTTTCAGGACTTGTCAGGTTTTACGTTTTGACTGGCATTGCTCTGACAGGTGAAATACGATGCTTAGGTGCAGCAGACATGATTTCTTTTTCTTAGAAGTCACCTTTAGGGTATCCGGTTGGACTGGGCCACACAAAGTACAATTTCCCCACCCTGGGGACAGGCTTCTGGTCAGATGAGCTTTGTGGCTGGGCTGAGAAGCTCACCTAGTTAATCTCTCCCAAGCAATAATGAAGTCCAACGTTACCCTCTGCACCCACACTGCCCAGGTCCTGGCTCCTCTCCCAGCTCCGTGGGAGGTGGCCCTCTCTGGGAGGGAAAGGAGGGAGGAGGATAAGGCAGACTGGCTCTTTTGTGGCATATTTTGCAAGAGAATAAACTAAGTTCTTCCCAGCCCCTGAAGAAAAACACTTCTCTACGTCCAGTGGGAGTTTGGACTAGAGCTGTGTCTTCCTGGGTCTTCTAACCTGCTTTCTCTTCCTTTCAGCTCCTATTGCAGGCCCATCAGGTTGTGCAATCCCTTTCTTACTACTCTGACACAAGACCATGAGAGACTGTCTCAAATTTACTCAGTGCGTAGCTCAGTGCCTCCTACCTGGCTGTTCAGAGGTTAAGCCGATACAAATCTCACGCCTAGCAAAGGACATCCTCTGTTGCCTTGTCCTGGCAGAGCGAACAGTGGGTGTGCACGCTCTGCATGATGCCCAGAGATAGCGTGTCCAGGCCTCAGCTTATTCACTGCCTTATGCGCTCCTTCAAGCCCTGATTCTCCAAAGTGTGAACTGGAGCAGCAAAAAGTTGCACGGGGTAGGAGGAGACCTTTCTGTAAGGTTTGTCACCTTTGAGCGCAGTAACATGGCCAGGCAATTGCGGCTCATGTTCTCACTTCAGATGGGTATTGGAAACCACCACACTGGAAACTGAACGTGCCTCACGCCCCTGAACTTTCTTGGTCATACCCACTTTCAGTGGCAGCCAGGTGAGGATAGTGACTTCCAGCTGCTCTCAAGCGGCACTGCTGCACAGCCTTTGCTCATCAGCAGCTGCCACGGTCAGTGACAGAGGTGTAGAGGCACACTAGGATGTCACAGATGAGGTAAGGAAAAAGAAAATGAGATGTCTTCTGCTTAGGCTCTTTAAACGAAGGTCTATCTTTGCACCCACTTTGTTACCAGCTTTCCCCACATGTTTAGATGTTACTGGTGTTTGCAGCCTTAATTCGCTGCTAGTAATAGCAGAAAAAGGTATCTATAGGTAGACGGACATGCAAGTAGTATGACTGATAATTTAATTTGCCTTCACCTTACTTAAGCACAGAAATCTTTAATAACATTGCCAGTGCAGAGGCTCCTACATTGAAACTGGGGGAGAAAGAGTTAATTGGCTTTGGATTATAAGTGTCACATCAAAATAACCAAGAGGGAGCTCTACTTAGAACAAGTGAAACTCCTTCACCGAGAGCAATACAGGACTAGGATATCACAGAACCACAGAATCACAGAATGGTTGGGGTTGGAATGGACCTTCAGAGATCATCCAGTCCAACCCAGCTGCCAGAGCAGGCTGACCCAGAGCAGGTTGGACAGGAATGCACCCAGGCGGGTTTTGAACATCTCCAGAGAAGGAGACTCTGCCACCTCTCTGGGCAGCCTGTTCTAGTGCTCTGTCACCCTGAAAGTGGCGAAGTTTTTTCTCATGTTCAGACAGAATTTCCTGTGTTCCAGTTTGTGCCCATTGCCCCTTTTCCTGTCGCTGGGAAACACTGAAAAGAGTCTGGCCCCATCCTCTTGACCCTTGCCCTTTAGATATTTATAAGTATTGGTAATGTCAGATGATGGAAAATTTGGACATCTAGGAGTGGGAATGGGAGGACAGGGGAACCCACGTGGCTCTTTGTAGGGCAGGTGGAGCGCATCCTCCGGGGCCATCCTTGGCACACAGCGCTAAGGGCTGGCAGCTCCCAGTTAAGAGGCAAAAGCACTCTCCCAGCAGTGATCTTGCAGGGGCATGCCCGCACCCCCCTCCGGGGGCCTGCCTGGTGGTGGCCCTGAGTAGGTCCCAGGGCATGGTTGCAGGGTGCTCCATCCCCGTGGTGGTGGCCAGTGAGCCCTGTGGGCTGCGTGGCCCGACACCCACACCACTGCCCCTGGTGGTGCTCACTGCCAGCCCCCCTGCACGCGAGCACTGGGGACACAGCACACCACTGACCACGCACGTACAGTTTTCTTTCCCCTCAGCATTATATCCTTAACTCGTGCTATTTCAATTGCCTTCTGACAGCACCTTGATGCTTTGAGACACCTCCCCGGCGTTAGGCAAGCCTATCAGTTGCTGACTTCAATAGGCTTGCAAAGTACTCTGAAATTATCCTCCTCCGTGCCCAGTAGGATAAGTTATTTCTGAAACGATAATCATAGCTGATATTTGAAAAGTGCGCTGTGGAGTTCAGACTAGTCATTTGTTAAGAATGCTTATGGCTCAACTTTGTGCCAGCTCTTAACTACCACCCATTGAGCTTTGTGTGGCAGGAACATTGTTATCTGCATAAAAATAGGACTGACTCTTTTTTTTTTTTTTTTTTTACTTTTAACTGGTTAAACTATGGGATACATCAAGTAAATACCCAAAGTATTTACAGTATTTACACAGGTCCAACAGGTTTTAGTCCATGGTGTTCCACTACAGTGTTTTTTTCAAATTGGACAACCTCTCTGTGTTCATAAATATTCTGCTTACAAAACACAAAAGGTGATGGATCTACTGAAACTCAATCTTTGCTCCCAAGGAATAAAAGTGAAGTAAAAGATACTGCACCAACTGGCTTTCCCAATATGAGCAAGCAAGGCAAAATGATTTCTATATTACAAATTTTTACACTGAGAATGACACATCTTGGTTTATGATCATTAGGTTTCAAAGGTGACCTTTATGTTTAACAAAAAACCCCACCCCAATCCCAGAAGATTAAAAAAGATCAAATAAACCATGCCATTTCAAGCAGAAAGCAAGTTTGGGAGACCTGGTCTCCAAAGTTGACCTACTCGTGGTGCAGACCTGTAGCTTGCTCTGATTGCCTTTCCATTCCAAAAACATTTAAAAGGTTGGAAAAAACCTCGCAAGTAGTCTGCAGATTTGTTCCCTTTGTCCAAGCAAGGACATGAACTGCAGACTCCTGCTGCATTTGCTCACTCTGTAATCTGATTTTGGAGGTGCGCGGCCTGTGGTGGGGCAGCCTGGGCAGGCAGCAGGGCAGAGCCAGGACAGTGGAGCACATGGCTGGATGTGCTGATCCCTCCCTGAAGGTTTAGGGAGTATATTCAATTCTCTGGCTTGTTTAGATTTTGTTTGTGTACACTTTTGCCTCCAAATCAGGACTTTGGCTCTGCTACAGTGAGGCAGCGACACTGGGAAGCTTGTGCGTGGTTCATCAGGAACCTAACGTTTACACAAGAGCATGCTCCAGAAACAGAGGGAAAAAGTATTCGGACAGAAGTATTGTCTATGTAATATTCCAGGATTTATGGAGCTGAGGTAGGATTTTACTAGCCAAAGATGTTGTCCTTGGTCTTATTTGTACTGGTGCAGTGTCCTGGGAGCCCTCGGAGGGAACACTCCAGCTGGGACTCCAAGCTCTGTTCAGAAGAAACGAGATGGACAGAGACAAATAGCAAGCAAAGCCAGTCAGTGGGGAAACAGAGAGAGACAACACAGGGACTATTAAAATTTTTAAAAGCCTTGTAGATATAGCAACCAATACAGCAACAATGTAGATATAGCAACCAATTACAGTCATGTAAGTATATTAAGCAGGTTGTTTTTCAGTAGTATTAGTGGTTTGTACACACAAGATTCAGGTATCCCTAAAAGGGACAAGATAAACATTGGCAGGTAAGAAATGGCAGTTGAGGCAGTTTCCGCAGGCGTGGCCTGGGTTGGGGTCCAGCAACCAGCCGGCGGTGTGAGAGGGCATTTCTCACCCAGCGCCGGGGCTGGGGCCAGGGCCGAGCTGGGGATGCCGGGGCAGTGCGGGGCTGCACAGAGGCATCGGCCGGGCTGGGGGCTACAGGGGTCCCCTCGCTTCCTCGGCCACCCTGCGATGAGGTCGCTGAGGCCAAGGGTAAAAGGTTGGCAGCTCAATGGTCAAGGGGTCTGACTTTTTTACTCTGCCTTTGGGCTCCTACAAATATTTCCTTGCCTCCCAGATCTGGGCAAGACCTATGATGGAGGGAGAAAGATGAGGAGCAGGAGAGGAAGAAGGGGAGACCTCCAGGTAGGCATATGCAGGGACGTACAGCATTTACACAGAAATAGAGGTGCTGCGCTGGGTGCTATGGCCACCAGCTTCCCTGGGAAGTTTGTTTTTCCTTCCTTCTTTCCCTTTAATTATTAACTTGCTGTTCAACTACAGATTGCAACAAGCAGGAAAGCCTAAAAACCAAACACACTCTGCTTTCAAATGCTTCAGGCTCACGCTCCATTTATTCAAGCTCTATGAATTACAGGGTGAGTAATAAAAAAAACCCCAAAACACCACGACCTTTCTACTCTGGAAAGCAACTGTACAAATAGCACGATACAAATTCATGCCTCTTGTCTCTATGAGCTGGGACGGGGGGACATGTCTTGGCAGCAGGAAAACAGCTGTAGCTGCACACAGCTTTTTTCATCAGAGCTAATGCTGTCTTGACTATGTTGCCTGCCTCAAGCCGCAGATCCCTCCCCCGTTTCAAAGGTTTGCAAAGCTTTCTCCAGTGTTCACTGCGTGGGCTGAAATTTTGCAGACTTGTTAGCAGCTAGCTAAAGTTTCCCTTTTGTGAACGTTTAACTGAATGCTGTTGCACCCTTTCTGGTAGCTGTCTATATGGGGAGGCCTTTTTTGTCATTCCTTGTTTTCCCACCTGCGTGCACCTCCCTGAGTTTCTGGAGGAGAATTTAATCAAGAGGTAGTAGCCCTAATTGGTGGAGGAGCACAATTTCCCCCGAATTGCTGTCTACTTAAGGCAGAAACAGCTATAGAGATGCTCACGTTTAGCATCAGTCACCACTGTAATGAAGAGGATTCCCTGGTACAGTCTGGAAAACATACCTGAACTGGGACTTGCCTCTAATTTCGCTCAGGATTGGGCTGAGGAAGCGTGCAGTTGCTGGGAGAGCAAGTGCTTGGCAAGAAAGGGTCCTGCAGCAGAAGTAAAGCCCCAGCTATTTCTCTCTGATGCTCATTTAAGGGAAAAATACCCAACTCTCTGCTAATTTCCATGAAATATGATCTTCATTGGCTATAATGATGTGATGATGGGAACTAGCCTGGAATGAAGAGATGCTTTAACCCCTTTTCAGGTTGCTTCACATGAGTTGTAAAGCTTCAGCTGCCCTGGTCCCTCACAGGTCGGATGCTGCATGGTTTCCAAGAGCCGCTGCATGTTCTCACTGTCCAGTCAAGGAAGAAATCCTTACTACGTACCATGAGGAGAAGGCCATGTCACTTTTGTCCTCATAAAAGCGCACGATTTAAAATACTGCTGTGGCTTTGTTCCTACATTTCTCAGGGTTAAGGAGTAAATTTCTAGTATTGCTTCCCTTCCACAGAGTTTTGCAGAGAAAAGTTTCTATGCTTTAAGTTGCCATAACAAATGAACTTTCTGCTTTCTCCTTTCCCTGTCCAGTCTTTGTCTTCCCTTTTGCAAAAACCCTTTAGAAGTATTTGGCATCACAAAGATAACCTCGTTTTTAATCCTGTTTGCAATAATGGAAAGGGCGTGCTCACCATTTTTTAAAAAATCTCTACAGCATTTACTTTCTTTGTCGTGGTTGGTTTTGACTCTTTGGAAACCTGGCTGTAGTCTGTCGTCTTTGTTAACCCATTCCTTTTATACTGTTGCACTCTTTGCCTCATGCTGTCTAATTAAATTTTTGCTCCTTAAGATATCCATGTGCTTGGCAGCAGCTTGCCTTGATGAAAACACAACTATGAGTCATTTGGTTTGGGGGTAAAAAGCGAATGTATGGAGCATTGTGGAGCCTTTCCTACTTGATGAAAGGGGGCATCTCATTTAATTCCTGCTGATCAAGACATTGATTTTTTTTCCTTCTTGACATGATTTTTGGAAGCAAACCACTATATTGGTAAGTGTATAAAAAACAAGAAGAAACTAAATGTAAGTGACTATTATAGCCTGTTTCTTGAAAAGAAAAAAATGAGGCTTATCTGAAAATGCTGGCTTGAGCACATTTCTCCTAACAACAGTTCAGCCAAATTTGATAGGAGGGCAAAGGGTCTCAGAGATATCAAGTTCCTACAAGATCTATGAAAATAAATTATGTCTGCCAAGAAGGCTAGTTGGAAAACAAACTCAACTCCTATTACCATGCCAAAAGCCACACACTACAGACAGGAGGCCAGCAAAGACCAGATGAGACATCAGTAACATACACTTTGACCTTAGAAGAAGAACCTTTTTTTGGCCAAACATTTCTTCTTTAAATCCCATAGCATTAAAAAATGAATTACACGAATTACTTCATTTCATCCATGCAGCTGTACATCGGATTGCCTGCATTAGAGTGGGATTTCACCCTGCAGCTCCTGGGCCAACTTCTCCTTTGGGCCAATCTTGCTTACTTAACTACAGTGCTATCACTTGAGAATTTGGCCCTGTGTTTTGGTTAGGATTTACTGTAATCCTGCACGCTACAATAGATGAGCGCTTATCCTGTCATCCCGTGTTGTCTTTTGGTTCTTTTTTTAGCTCTCATCAGCACATATGTGGGAAATATTTTTTTCATGTAGAAGACATCAGCATCCAACAAAGGCTGTTACAGCCTTCTCTGTGCCATCACAGTTTTGTGGTTAGGCTTTGGATGGGTTCTTTGTTCTGCCCTTTCTGCTAGGCTGAAAGATTTTTGACATGCCTTTGGGCAATGAAAACACATCATGACTGTTTTTTTTTCCCATAGGCACACTGAGTTTGCATTTAGAGATACTTCCAGGCACTTACAGTGCCCTGCCTTAATGTGTAGGAACAGGAATAAGAACTGGTCAGGCTAATCAAGGCTGACAAAAGCCACACCTAACGAACTAACTGTATTTGGCAACAATCAGAGTCATAGAATGGTTTGGGTTGGAAGGGACCTTAAAGATCATCCAGTTCCAACCCCCCTGCCATGGGCAGGGACACCTCCCACTAGACCAGGTTACTCAAAGCCCCATCCAACCTGGCCTTGAACACTTCCACGGATGGTGCATCCACAACTTCTCTGGGCAACCTGTTCCAGTGTCTCACCACCCTCACAGTAAAGAGTTTCTTCCTTATATCTAAATAATCAGGATCGACTTGGGGTTTAGATTTCTGAATAAGTTTGGAGGAGGACGCAAGATGAATGCTTTCTGCTAAGGGTCTTCTTGCTCCTGACTTATTGGTCACCAGAGACCTGCTCTGTGATGCTGGGTCTCTTGGAGTGGCAAAACATAGAGGAAGTCTGCTTTGGATGGCTTTGAGGTTGGCTGATATTTCGGCCATTAAACTTAGTTTGAATGACTAGCTGCTGCATTCCTGACCGTACTAAGTTAAACACATGATTTAGATACACAATACATTGTGCAAGGCAAGAATGAAGTGCAAGAGTAGCTGAAGGCTGCTCATCTTCTTTGGAAGGAAAAAGCAAAGACAAATCCTTTATGGCTCTTCAGGGTGAGCTCCTGAAGATTAACATCAGTCCCTTCCCATCATAACTATCCAGGTGGTTTAGGGGCAGGGGGATTATAAGAAGGCTAATGCCGGTCTTGCCTGATCAAATTTACAAATCACAAATTTTTACATGTGGTCTCTTACACACTTACAGTTAGGTGAGGCAACCAACTTTTATCTGAAAGTCTCCTGACTAATTTTAGTGTAATTTAAGCAAAGTGAAATACCTTTCTGTGAAAGCCCTGCAACCATAATGGCAATGCATGTTTCCCTCTGTATCTGCCCAGACATCATTGTTTTTATGGAAACTTTCAGCAATTTGAACCCGAAACTTACAGCCATTCATTTATAAAACTCTTCTTGCCTAATTATTATGAGAATATACATAGAGCTTCATTAAAAGTATAGCAAAGAGCAAGAAAGGAAGATCCTAAATGATCTCTATACAGAAATAAAGATGTTCAGCAATATAAGAGAGAAAGGCAGGGGCTGTGGTTCCTGTTCCAATAAAATTACTTCTTCAGTGCTGAAAGAAACTGTCCTTTTCATTAAGTTTTCACCTCAGTATAAAAAATTTTAGAAAATGCATGGGAAGGTGTCCATAACGTAGAAGACAGAGGTTTATGAGTGAGCAGAAGAAGGCACACGCAGCTCACAGCAGCAGCAGCAGGTTGCAAGCTGGAGGCTCAAACAGTTAGAGAAGTCACAGGAGTAATAACGGCAGCAGATGGGTAATGCCAGCAGTTCACAAACCTGTGCTGGTGTGTGGCTGAATTATCCTCGATTCTGCCTCATATCCCCCAGACAAACCAAACCACAGAAGCCCCTCCAGCTGATGGAGAATTCATATAAATTTCAGTGTCATAAATCCCCCGTGTTTCACTGAAGCTTTATGGGTATGTAACAGAATCACAGAATAGTCAAGGTTGGAAGGGACCTCTGGAGATCATCTAGTCCAACCCCCCCGCCAGAGCAGGGTCACCTACAACAGGTTGCACAGGACAGCGTCCAGGTGGGTTTTGAATGTCTCCAGAGTGGGAGACTCCACAACCTCTCTGGGCAGCCTGTTCCAGTGCTCCACTACCCTCAAAGTAAAGAAGTTCCTCCTCATGTTAAGATGGAACTTCCTATGTTCAAGCTTTTGACACAGACCTGGAAATCGAAGGCATTTTCCTAGAAATAGAATAGAATAGAATAGAATAGAATAGAATAGAATAGAATAGAATAGAATAGAATAGAATAGAATAGAATAGAATAGGACAGGACAGACTATTCCAGTTGGAAGGGACCTACAATGATCATCCAGTCCTGACCAGTTCAGGACTGACCACAAGTTGAAGCATGTCATTAAGGTGATTGTCCAAATGCCTCCAGCAATCACCAGTTGCTGGAGGAGGAGAGACAGAAAGCAGCATCTTGGATTTGGATCGGTTTATCATAGGTCTACCTTTGTTGCAGTTTCCCTTCCCCCAGAATTCTTGATGGTTCAATAAATGATGATGAATTAGCCTCCCTCGCTGGATGGTATTTCAAGTTTCCTTCCCCACTCAGAGCCATCAGGAAAAGCTGTGCCTCTCAGGTTCCCAATGGGTTCTCTTTTGCATTGTTTTCCCAGCTGCTCCCATCCCCTGGCATTTAGTGTCAGCTGGGGATGCTACAGAGTAGCTGGGAAGAAAAACAGAGCTGAAGGACTACAGTGGTCATTAAGAAAAATAACAGCTTAGAGAGTGCAGAGTGAAAAAATATAATTATGAAGCCATTCGCTATTCAAGCAGAGACAACTTCCAGTGCTGATAACATTATTTATCACTTGTATAGCACTTCAGACACAGTCACTAATTAATCCTTGTGACACATCTGGAAGTTATGCCAGTACGTATTACTGTCTCCCCCTTTCACTGTGCAAGGAAACTGAGACATTAAGAGACTAAAGAAGTAAAGGTCAACACAAACACTAAAACACAGAGATGCTCAATCCCAGCTCTCTCTTTGTATCACAAAGGCCACTATCTCTCTGTAAGATGGGGAAAACCAGTGCAAAGGGGATGCTTTACCCCTCCCACTTTAACCACAAGCCTGTACAACATAAATCATGTGAAAAAGAGAAAAAACGGTTCAATGTTGTTAGACAAACTCATTGTACAAAGGTAGTAGAGACCTTTGTTTAATGCAGCGCTACAGGCGATCCCCATGCCTGGGGGCAGTGGGGCAGGGGACTGCTCTTACTCTCCCAGGACAAAGCTCCTCTTGGGTTTGCTGCCACCGTGGCAGACCGCTCTGCCTGCTGCCCGCTGGAGAGGAAGGAGACTGTTTTGTCCCTACACAACCCTGAGAACCGAAACCAGACTGCTGGCAAAGGGGAACAAGGCAACACATCATCTTGTCACTCTGGGTAATACTGCTTGAGGGGAAATACTGCCAAAAATAGGCAAGAAAACCAGGGAAGAAAACCAGAAACCCTTGAGAGCCTGTTTGAGCAGCCTGGCAGTTAGTGAGCACTGCCTTCCAGAATTAGTCTGTTTCTTCTGTGTAATAGGGAGAGAGGGAGTTGTTTTTTTCTTCATTCAATTTGTGTTAAGGTTTTTCTTTTAATGGCAAAACCTAGACAGCAGAAGCAAGGGAGATGCAAGCTGGATGAGGGTGCTGGTTTAAGCTGGAGTCATCTGAGCAGTGGCTTTTGACAATGAGTGAAACCGTCCTTGATTTCCCAAAGCAGAATAGTTCATAGCTAGAACGCTCTCATTTTGCATGTTCTGCATGCTGATACCTAACACAGTATAGTAGAGTTCACACTGATATCAGCAAGACCGCAAGTACTGCTGTAACGCACCAGGTTTGCAGCCCAGCTGGTGTCATGCTGGCTCCAAAATCTCGTGTGAGGGATGTGTGAGAGCAGCTATGGGCTGCAGTGGGGCTGGAAGCTTCCTCTTGAGCTCTCCTCATTAGGAAGCTGCCCGCAGTGTGAGATCCCCTGATAACCCTCAGATTTATCACCAGCTACAGCTCACTCCAGAGACCCCCACCTGGAGGTCCCTTGCTTCAGTGACCTGCCGCAGCATTGAGCTCTGCAGCCTGGGTTTAAGCCTCTCCTTCAATGTCTCGCATTTGCTGTCCCTGGGTTCATTTGAGCGTGCTTTGCTCTGCTGTTTCAATACCCCAAGTCTAGCAGCTCCCAATTTCATCTTTTGTTCCTGGATAAACAAGTATGAGCTTTCCAGTTTCTCTTCAAATAAGTTTTTATGTGTCCCTAATGATTCTTAGCGCTTATTGTTGAATCTTTTTTGATTCACTTTGAAGATTTTTCTGTGGCTATCGGTTCATCTAACCATCCATGCTCTAGAAAGATATTTCTGCAAAAACAGCTGTTTCAATCCAAATTTACTTGCAAATTAAACAAAAACTTGCTTGCAAAAATATTCACAGCATTTATTATTATTATTATTATTATTATTAGTATTATTAGTATTATTAGTATTATTAGTATTATTAGTATTANNAGTATTATTAGTATTATTATTATATCCCCAAAGATCCATGAATCCTAATTGGCTTGTAAGTATAATTCTGGTTTTACACTTTATATTCCTGAATTTATGCCTTTTATTAGAGTGACTTTTCATTAATTACTTTTTGCTTAAAGGAATTGTTTCACCTCTGGTTTTAGCACACCCTCTCCTTCCATTTGGAAGATGCTAACTCCTTTTCTCTTCCTAGCTGATCCCATGCTGTGTAGTGAAAATATTAAGCCTGTTATCAGAACATATTCTTTATGTACTTCTGAGCAGCTGACTGAGTAGCAGGATTTCTCCTTCACTGATGGTGACAGTCTAAGGCAACGTATGACCTGGAGCTGAGAAAACCAGCCCCTGTAAATTGTCGTGCAACTTCTGGTAGAATTGAGATGCAGAGAGTGAGAGAGAGGACATGCTGCCAGAAATATGAAAGAAAACCAGGGGAGAAACCCAGAAACACTTGAAAGCCAAGTCTTGACCTTACGAGAAACATAATTGACTCTTGGTTGGCTTCCAGCTACCTTCAGCGCTATAGATGTACATCTTCTTCCTAAGTACCATTTAAAGTTAATGACAGTATATTTGTTAAAAATTGACCTCAGAAAGGAACCTATAGTATTAACAAAACTAATCAGAACTCGTTTAAATAAACTATCCCTGTTGTCCTCACCCTTGCCCTGCCAGACTGTGTGCCGGTGCCTTTTCTTTTGTTTCTGTTCAACAGCAGTGAATGACTTTCTCTCCACACTTCCAGCCAGCCCCTTCAGCTGGTGCCAGCTGCCGTCTCACCGTGACAGCAGCTGTTGCACTGAAAACAAGTGATCAAACTTCTCAGGTGACTGCACTTGTTGTCATACCTGCTTCAATGCCACCTTGTTGCCAAGAGAAGAGCTCTTTACTTCGGGGACTGCTAAGGGAGCTCGCGACCAGAGAACAACAAATACAAATCATCTCTCAGCGTAACGAGCTTTTTGCTTGGACTTGATGCACGACCGATGCAGCACAGTACTTACTTCTGGTCCCAATTTCTCCAGGAGATGGTGAAAAAAATTGTCAAGCTCCTTGCCTTCTATGTAACCATTGTCTAAATAAAAGCCAAATATATTAATGGTCAGATGGCACTGCTTGAGCGCTGGGAACCAAGTCATGGGCTGTGTGCAGGGACCCCAAGGCTGCATGGTAGGGGTCTCAGCTGGGGGCCCTGCTGGCTCACTTGGGTGGGGGTTCCTATTCAATTTGATCAGTTCAAGGTTGTGTGGGTGCTGGGCACAGAGGTGCAGAGCTCCCTTAGGAGTTTCCCTTACAGAAAACTTTTCCGGAAAAAAACTCACGAACTGGGATCACAAGAGAGAACAGCAGAAATAACAGGGAGGTGATGAAAAGGCAAAAACTTTGGGGTGAAAAGGGGGATTTTCAGACCTGATGTTAGGGCACGAGAAGGAGGAAGGGCGGGCTGGGGGCTCTGAAACACCTGCAGGACTCTGTGGGGGTGAAGCTTGGACACTCTGGAAGGCACCCGCTTGTGCAGCCACCTGTCCACGCTTGCAACAGCCCAGGCACCCCACTCCGCCCCCACCTGCATGCGCACCCAAACGGACACCCACCCAGATGGTCGCCGTCCCCCTCCCGTGGCACCCACCCCTGTGGGCAACC
>VZSZ01009856.1:612588-669569 GCA_013398815.1 Ibidorhyncha struthersii
AAGCAGCCGCTGTCTTGCCTGAGACGAGCCACAGTCCAGGGACCAAACCATTGTGTCGGACATAACCCCAGCTGGAGCCTGTCAGCCCTTTCTGAGCGGACAGACTGCACAGCACAGTGTTGCAGAGATGCCCTCGGCTGCGTGGCGTGCCCGGGAGCAAGCTGCCTCTCCTCCCGTGCCAACCTCTGCTCCCACCGCCGGCATGGCACAGAGGTGCTCAGGCAGCAGCCAGTGTGGGGCTGGGAGGAACGCAGAGCATCAGTGGTATTTAAAGACACTATGGATGCCCTGGGAGAACAAGTAACAGCACTTTTCTTCAGTGGTACCACTAGCTGATCCCTCTGTTCAGCCTCACAGGAGCTCCGGGGATCTCTGCCATTAGCATCCCACCAAAGCAGCTGAATGTGGCTTCAGGGTTGTCCCTCACCCTCCCAGGGCAGCACACGGCTCGGGAAAGGCAGGGAGCATGGGGGACTGGCCGACGGCAGAGCATCTGCAGAGCTGCTCAGGCAGCAGGGAGGCAACAATGGAAACGAGGAAGGTTCCCCCTGCCGCGTGCCTGCTTCAGAGAGCCCACAGCCCATGGAAAGGCAGTGCTTCCGCTGCCCCCCAGAGCCGTGACCCCCCAAACCTCCCACCCGGCTTAGCTTGGCACCAGGGTATGGTGGTTGTTACTTCCCCGATACACACTGGCACTTACCTGAGGCCTCTATGGGCTCAAGATATTGAAAATAAAAGCCACTATTTCTTAAAAGTAGCAGAGGTACAATGGGGGTGCTCTGGATGCAACGTGACTTTTGTGCAATTGGGCTGACAGCGCTCGGCTCGTCAGGCAAAACGATAGTAAAAGAAATGAAAAGTATCGCTCCTCCCCACACACTCATGCAAAACCAACGGCCAGGTCTCCCAGAGCTCACCCTGGCACTCGCCTAAAGTCATTTCTCCACCATCCAGCCTGCCCACAGCACACTGATGGCTGGAATAGACTGGAAAGCTTTCCTTGACTAATATGGAAAAACATCGCTGTCTAATTACATCTTCACACTCCAGCAGATAACTATTACAGCACTACAGCTTTTCTTCTTCTTGTGTTTATTAGCACAAACACGTACTTTCTCTACAGCATTTCGGACATCCCCATCTTCGGTTTACTGACAGCAGGGTGACAGGCACACACTACTGCGGTGCTTTCTCACAGCTGAACCAGTGGAATACTTCAAGTGACTGGTGAGAAGCACATCAAGCACAAATAAGAGAAATTCTCAGCAGTTGGAAGTCAGTCTTTTTTTTTTTTTTCTATTACTACTACAAACCTTGCTGTTAATTGTCTTAAGTTCACAAAGTCAACAAATCAGGCAACCCTTCTTGTATACTTACACTTCTCAGTTGCCTTTCCATGTCATATGGGAATGAAAATTGCACTGGACTATTTATAACTGGATTTTTTTTTCCTTTCTAATACAAACATCTCAAGTTTTCCTTTGCCATTCATCTTTTATTGTCACTGACGCCCAATAAATCAAGAATATACATATGTGAAAATGAAGAACTCTCTTAATGATTATAGATCAGTGCCGAATTTCAAGACAGTGCAAACCCTGTGGTACTTGGGTGCAAACCCCCAGCCCTAAGGAACTCTTTTCCCACTGCCTCGTGCCTTACTTTTGAGATTTAAACCTCTATAAAGTATTTCTAAAAGATTCTGGTATAAACGGCTGCTGGTTTTGACGTAGCAGCCCTTTATGCTGGAAGAGGAGAAGGGGCAGTAGAGAGTACGTGCGCAGGGTGGTCACTGGAAGGCCAGTTGACAGACAGGTGTCTGAGCATTTCTACCCAGGCAAGAAGCCATGGCAAGGTCACGGCAACTGCTCTTGGGAGCGAGTTACCGAAGCATTTTTGTTCTGTCCTACGGAACCAAAATAAAGAATTTAGGTAGCAGGTATTTCTGGCTCACGTGAAGGCTGCTTTGCTGAAGATCCCAAGGGAGGAGACTAGCAAAGAGATCTTCTTTCAGTAATTTTGCAAAGACAGTATGTATGTGTCCCTTGCAGCAGGAACAGACATTTTAACTCGAAGCAGAAAGATTATCTGGGTTTTGTCTTAACTGTGCACTTTGTCTATCTGACACAATGCCATCATTCAAAGAGCAGAGACCGTCAGACCAAAAATAGCGCCATAAAAAGAGAGATGAGTATTTCAGTTGTAAAATCATTTTTTATTGTTACAAATATACATATGAATAAAATCCCTTCAACCTGTAATGTAAGTGGGTAGCTGTGAAATTTGCACCCCCTCCCCCAAAAGCTGAAATATTTTTACAGATGTCAGACTATTTTTCTCATAGAATTACACATTGAAAGGAAGCTAATATGCAGACAGAACTGAGGAAGGCCTCTAGAAAACACCAATATTAATAAAATTTCAATTGCCCTCATTCCAATCAACTATATACATTAACATATGAATGTGGAAGCATACCATGATTATACGTCATTCAAATCCTTCTCTGTTGTGCTTTTTGACAGTACACAAATGTAAGCGTTGGAGCTTTATGTACAGTACGAGAACAGGAAGAAAGAAGCTCCCTATGGGAGAATGTAAAAACCATACCCAAGCATTTAATATATATAATCTATACAAATTATTTTATTAGTGTGCTCTTTTAATATAATTACAATGTGCAATTGCATACCGCAAGAATATATTTATAGGTAAGTCACGTGCAGATTTGACACATTTACATTCAGCAGTACAACACATTACCTGCTGTACAGTGTATTAGTGTAAGACAGCGTCCAGTTAAGTTGGTTTGCTTTCTAAATGCCCTAATGCAGGGCACTCTTTGTAGCTGCTTCAGAGAAATTCAAGTAGAATACATGAAAGAATTGCTGGCTTTAGCAAAGGCATGGGAAGGAACATCTGTGTTGTACAGAACAGAAATTAAGGACCGAATCAACGCCAAGTGAGTGTACTGTAAATCACAATTGGAAGAGCAGGTTTTCTGCATGGGAATGTACCTGTGGTGAAAGAGCAGCTGGTCAGAAGGGCTGTTGATTGCTGTACCCTGATTGTTATAAAAAGCTCTTGCGCTACGAAGCACTTGTACTGATTGCTAAACAAAAATAAAATCTTTATCTGCTTCTTCTCCAGAGTCACTGGACTTGCTTCCCTGATGGCCGTCTTTACTTAAGGACCTCTGCTTCAGTTCCTGGAACTCATGAGACTGCTGCCCAGGGCTTCTTTTTGCAGCTGTATAAAACAGAAATAGGTCTTACTAATGACTGGAGAAGAGACAGGAAGAAAAATAATATAAAAAAAGTCGTCATTCATGCACACAGGACCTTCTCCTGCTCCCACTGAACTCATTTGCACTAGTGGGAGTAGCACAGGTCCTTTCATTCTTCTACCCAGAAAAAGGTGAGAGAGAAGAGAAAGAGTTTGAGCAAACTTTATTTGCTGTTGGTTGGCAAGCAGGCAAACTTGAAATATGAAACTCAGTACTTCACTGTGACACTACAGATGAACACTACAGTTAGAAATGGCCTGGAATCTCATCACACCACTGCAAAACCAGAAGAGCATTCCTTTTTCCAGCTGGGCTGGCTCTCAGATGATGCACTCCTGAGCACTCAGGTGGATATCCTCGCTGGGCATCCCTCACACCAGTGGCGCGTGTCCCAGGCAGGCCCGTCTCCCTAGCAGGACACATCTTTATTCTCCTTTTTGACTCAGCAGCCTTAATCAGGGCAGACATTCACCTTGGCATCCAAGTCACCTGAACTGCTGCCCTGTGCCCCACCAGCACTGCCAGGTTCTGATGACCCCCTTGTTCCTGAGCGGGGGGGGACACCCATGGCTTTGAGCCCAACCTGCATCTCTTCCAGCTGAGACTGCGGGCTCTGCACCTCGCTGTGCTCGGCAGTGTAGAAAGCAGGACAACATACCCACTTCCCATGATGTGGGAATGAGGCATTTCCACACTTAATGCAAACAGTACCCATTTTGCTCGCGCAGCACTACAAAATCTCAGTAAGGCCAGGGTTTTCCCCAATCCTGTAAGCTTTGAAATAAGATGGAAAAACCTCGTTAAGATTTCTGATCTAATCGATGGTCTAGCATTCCTATGGTAACACAAGAGTTATTACACATCAATGGGGGTGACGTTATGGCAAGGATTGACAGCTTTAGAAATCTCATACTTCCAATTAAAATGAACCTTTAAACACAGTGGTCCTCAACTGTGACTGTGTTTCAAGTCATCTCACTTTACCCGCACAAAATTAAATGTTACAGTTACGAGACCTTCTTTTCTCCACTATTTCAGATAGAGACGTCCAGCTTTGTTTCACACTGATCCATGTGCCTGTCCACATTTGTGCACGCCTCTCTTAAGGCACCGGCAGCCGCGGTGCCCATGAAGCACCACCTCTCCTTCCCTGCACACTGCTCACCTACAGCCTCACTGCCGCAAAGGACAGCCGGCCCCGTCACCAGCGTGCAGCTCCAGCCGCAGCAGGGGCGGACATGGAGCAGGCTGTCGCTGACACATCTCCGTGGCCCTTTCAAACCATGCCAGGCTATGTTAGGGTGTGCCAGGAATGTGGAAAATGCAGAGAGGAATCCCGAGGGAGCTGATGCTGCAGCAGGGATGCTCCCTGTATCCCTGGGGATATGGCACGATTCCCCAGGACAGCACTGGTGCGTCCCAACAGGCCGTGAAAAAGGGGACAGAAAGTTCTGGTCCTTCTTCATCTGGCACAGACATTGTCCAGCCCTGGCTCTCTGCCATGACAAACGCAGAACGGACACATCCAGTGCGCGTCTTGTGGAGACCCACCTCCGCACACATGGCACATTTGCTACCCAGACAGTTCTCCTGAGTCCAAAATACCTGTTTCCTTATTTGTGCCAGCCAAAACACGGGAGAAAATGAGAGCCAGCAGCTACCCACTCACTGCATTCTTATCCTGGCTTTGCAAGTTGGGAAAGAAGAAGAAAGGGTCTTGAGAAAGGTTTTTAAAGCTATTTAACAGAATTGGAGAGGATTAAAATACCTAAATTCTGAAAAAAAAAAACCCAACACAATTAGGCATTTCCACCTTCCCAAACACCACTGCTTTTCAAAGAAATAGCTGCCTGAAAATTTTCCTAGTAATTACATGGCCTTTGTTTCGCCTCCATTCACTCCTCAAACAAAACCCAGCACACATCCTGCAGCAGCCATTTTAGGTTATGGCCTGATAAATCACGACAGGTAGTTTGCCCCCAAAATGCCTGAAAAATATATAGGACATTTAAGTCCACATACTGCTGGCAGGCTTTTGCCACGAGAGCTTACCCTTGCCCTGATGAAACCATGCATAGGTGACCCGCGTAGATCTGTGGCAGCATCACAGCTTTTGAAACTTACTATAGCAGAGAGACATCTTAGAACGAACGAAAATATAACAATTTGATTATGACGGGGAGGAGAGATTCCGAGTTTGGGTAGGCTAAGTTCGATTCTACAATATGAAAAGAAAATCACTGTATACATTTAGGGCTGAGGATGTTACAAAAAGGATACATGGTGTCTTATAAGCAGAAAAACTGTGAGTTAATGTAATAGCATAAGATGCTCAAATACCTCATTAGAATACTTCAGAAAAAAAAGTAGTTTTGAATCATTGTTTAAACAAACCAGTTAAGAGGTAAAGAGAAGCATGTAAACACGTACGATTTGAGAACAGGAGCTTTTACATTTTAAAAACACAT
Source organism: Ibidorhyncha struthersii (assembly GCA_013398815.1). NCBI lineage: Eukaryota > Metazoa > Chordata > Aves > Charadriiformes > Charadriidae > Ibidorhyncha > Ibidorhyncha struthersii. The sequence continues at coordinate 618,343 of VZSZ01009856.1, forward strand.
AGATGAACCAAACATTTTTATAGTGTACTGAATGAATTCACTGTAAGTCAAAGCTGCTGTTCAGGAAGCGCAGCTTAAGTGTGCAGGCCAGTCAGTGCTGGGTTTGGGTTCTTTTGGTGTTTTTTTGTTTGTTTATGCAGCTGAAAATCAAAGTACTATGTCAAAGTAATCCGATTTACCCAGTTCTCAAATGGTTTGGAGAGTGATGTACTGAAACTGGCACTAACAATATTCAGGCTGAATGTATTTTGAAATACTTCAGTGCACGCGTCTTCAAAAGGAAAGGTGTGTAAGCACACAAAGCAGCGGAGGGTCTACCTGCAGCATACTTACACAGCAGCGTGCCAGCGTCACTGCAATGAGCAATCACGGTTTGTAATGAGCCCTCTTCTGCAGAGGGGCTGCTGGTGCTGCTATATAGTATTGGTCACTGGTGTTGCCACAAAGGAAAAATTTGTTTCTTATCTGGGAATTTTTTGCATGCCATGTTGTTCCCACAGGGACAGAAAGATGATTAGCATCCCATGAGATTTTTACCTTTCTCATAATCCAGTGACAAACCCACAAGCTTTTGCGGCTTGTTACGGATTGTTAGTGCCAGTTATCAAGCACCGTCTTGATGAAAAATGAAAACTTCTAACCAGAAGTGGGCTGTGCCTTCCTCTGCCCAAGCACATTAGCTTCCTCTTCTGCACTGGTAGAATACTGCCCCGAAGTGGTTTTCACGCTGCCAGATGGCTTGGCACAGTCATGAGCTGTATCGCTTTTTTGACAATCTCCTGTTTGCTCTAGCAAGGAAAAGGATTCATTTATACCCCTAAGCTGTTCTGTGGGCCCACGTACAGAAAGTAATATAAATAATTTCACTTATCCATCCCTTTTAATCAATTGTTCAAAGAGTAGTAATCAGTATGCCAGCTGCTTGCTTAAATTTAGTCCAGATATTTGCGTATGTTGGTAACTGCAGCCCGATCTTACAGGTATGCTGTGTAAAGAGGTGTACTTTGTCCCACAAAGTACAGTTAAACTCATTAACATTAAGCAACTTTGTAATCAAGTATCGTTTAATTTGCAGCTTTCTTTTGCAGGAGATAGATTTTTTTTTTTTTTTTTTACCAATTTAGGCAGATTTGCAGTGATTTACCAGTTGCAGAAATAAATTGAGCATGACAGACAGCAGAAAGCAAGGACAGAGGAGTGACTGAGTAAGGAAGTAGAACAGTAATAAAGAAAAAGGTAAACGTGAAAAAAAAAAAAATAAAAGAAACAGAATTTACTCTTTCCCAAACAATTTTATGCAAAGCATAGAAGCTCTGTAAGGACCTAGAAACCCAATTTTAGCCATTCTAAACGATTATTGATGAAATTTTTATAGCCCAATGTAGTGGCAACTAGAAAACCCTGTGTTTGGTCAAGTTGTCTGTGGAGGTCTGTCTAAGGGAGCAAGGAGTGAGGAAAGCACAGTGTCTGACCCCTTTTGTGTAAGGATTTGCAAACAGCAAACACGTTTTAAAAATAAAGCGTTTATCCCTCTCTCATGTGACAACCACAAACTGCAAAACCTTCTCAAATCTCTGCTGTGTTAAGAGACTGCTGTAACACAGGACTGTAGTTACGATTTGATATTCCCTGCTTCTCCAATACGTCCCCTCTCATGACAGGGAGATGGAGAAGGCATATAGCACAGAAATGGTGAAGTTAACCTCACATTAAAATGTCCCTGCAACAAGCCCCATTACATCGTGTTTCTCTAGTTATGCAATAACAAGTTCTTTCTTGCAGTCTGGTGAAAAACTGGTGACAAAATAGGGACTATGGCATATGCAGTTATCAGACAGCAGCTGAGAGGGTCGTCCTGTGGCAAGAGCATTTGACTGCAACTATTTTCAACATGATGGCACCAGTGTAGCGAGTCGGGATTCCTGAGCTGTAGCCCAGTTCAACTGTCTCAACATAGGCTCTGATGGGACTAAAGGCAGAAGAATAAACAGGCTCTGTTCCGCCTTGCAGCCCTCACAGTGCCACAGCCACCGGAAGGCACTTCAGACACTCTGATATCTTTTCGGGACCCTGAGCCGCAGACTTCGGCAGCTTTTGGCAATGCGGACCGTCTGAACCCTTGGTCCTTTCTAGACACAGGGGAAGTCCTTGGGTGTGCTGTGTCCTACTAGCTCTATGTAACTCAGTGAGATTGTGGTGGTTCTGCTGGGCTACCTTTATGGCACGAGAGCCGCCCAACAGCATCGTACATGTGGCTGAAGCAAGGATACAATCTGTAGACAGATACTGCACATGGGCTGACACGTGGTCACCAAACGGTAGCCACCACAGCAACAATTTTCCAAGCAGAGCAAAACCCAGATCATGAGGTAGGTAGTTTCATAAAGGAACTGGTAGTTCTAGGAGAGAAAGGGAGAAGCTTCTCAAAATACACCTCTGGACCATCCTGCTTTGGGGATGGCTTTGTCCCTCCTCTCATCTAGAGGGCAGTGGTGGGATCTGTGGCCAGCACAACTGCTCAGTCTTCACAACCCCGTGTTATCTATCTGCCTTGACTTGTCTGCCCCCATCCTACACTGAAAAAACTGCTGGCAGAGTCTGAAAGGGCACCCCTTTGTCTCACAGCTTAAGTGATGGCAGTCACCTTGGGATGGAAATGGGGCTCACTGTCTTTCTTGAGGAGAGTCCCAGGAAGGAAGAGTCTCACCCTGCGATGTCCAACCTTGTCATTTGTGCCAGCTAACACCACATTGTTTCTGTGACTACTTTTCCACGTATCCTCTGCTATCAGAGGAAGCCTTAGCTCTCCTGAGAGCAAACTGTGAACAAGCAAACACATCAGCAAAAGTTGAGATCCAGTGCAGCCATGAAAAGCAGCAAAGAGAAGGCAGTAGCCTACTGTTGTGCGTAAAAGGTACCAAGCCCTGCCCTGGCACACAGAGACTCACTGCCCGAGGAGGTGGTGAACTCAGTCACATGCAGTGACGCCACAGAAAGGAGGAGTACAGACAGAGCAACAGGCTAGCTGCAAGGAGCAAAATCATGGCTGCTCCCCTGGAAATGTGCTGAACCACAGAGCTGCATTTCACATTATCGTGTGTGACCAATACCAATCAGCATCTCGATTCAGACCAAACTAGACCCTAATACACACAACACAAAAGTCCCTTAATTATTCAGCTACATTATTAATACCAAGGGATTAATATTTCACTTGGTTTGTTCAAAGGAAGAAAATACAGAGCACCAACCCATGGGTGGAGGAGAGGGGGAGTAAGTGACCAGATACACCTTCCTCGCTCCTTTGTTCCTCCAAATGAATAACCCTCTTCCGTTCCAAGTGAAAACAAATCAGGGGACAATGACACATTGAGTTCTAGTAGAAGACAAGCATGCTCGAACAACAGTTATACCAACGCTCCTACCTTCTTGAGAAAACGATCTGACTGTGGGGCTGCTCTGACCATCCTTTTCTTTATCAGAAGGAACTTTCTTCAGCACAGGTGGAAGCAGGGCAACTTTTGGGGAACTAGGACCGGAGGGAGACTCTGGAGCATCCTCTGTGGAGTACCATGAAAAAAAGGGTGAGAAGTCTTATTTGCGCTGTAGCTCACAAAAATGGTGCTGTTATGACGGACCAAACCTCAACACAATAGACAACCAAAAAACAGCTAGAATCTTTGTCAGAAGGATTCAGGAATTTACATTATGTCAAAAGAACACATGATGGCCCTCAGTCCAGGTGAAAGAATTTTAACAGTCAAAGCAAAGATCTCAGTTTCAGCATTTTTAACGTGTACTGCTATTGTAGCACAAATAGAAATCTGTTGGGACCAACTGAATTTCCTGCAAGACATAAGTATGCAATTTGTAAAGAACAGCTAAAAATTATTTTGGATGGATTTTTGGAAATATTTGTTCTATTTATATTTTTATTGTCCTGAAACATAACGAACTGATCAATTTAGATGTCCTGTTTCACAGTTATAAGGCATAAAAGTGAACCAGTAACACAAATTTCATAAATAGCCTACAGAACTCTGTACTTCCAGGAATAAACTGCCAGTCCATAACATGATAGCATCTGCAAAGACTTTCTAAATAGAAAAAAATACTTTGTCCTCTATACTGTGAGGAAGTCTGGAATGTAAATTCAAATCCATAATTTAAACCATCTGTATATCTCGTTTCTCTAAAAGGCTGGATATGTGTTACGTATGGCAAGTTGACTATCATCTTTCCAGTCCTTACAGGAAGACCTTTTCAGTCTTACACTAGAGAGCCTCTGTTTGGACAGCAGGGAAGTAGAGCTTCAGTGGATTACTTAAACTGCTTGTATGTTTACTTCCCAAGGAGTAAACAGCGGCATATGTATGCAACAGAGGAACTAGGAAGATACATTAGTATTGATAGAAGGAAAAAGGAACTCTGAGTATCACCTGTATTGCATATTTGCACAATGAGTTAATTCAGCTGCATACTGGAAATTAATAGGAATGTTATCTCACTGTTGAGGAGCCACCTCAAAGGAGTCAATCTTTTTACTTTCAGCACAGGGAAGTGATGACCTTCCAAATGCAACTCGATCTGAACAGACACACCAATTCTTGGACCTTCTCCACGCTTTTGATGGGCCTGTGAGGCCAGTTGCTTTGGGAAGCTCGGTATCAACATATGGATGAGCACAGTGCTTGCCAAACACAGCTATGTATTTCTGAACTAAAGCTGTTACATGCTTTATTGAGGAACCACTTTCAGTCTTTGATAATTTGTGGACATCTGAGCTGTGCTCCTTTGCCCTCAGATTACCTAGCAAAAATTTGCTACCATTAGTCTGGCCACAGTGCTGGAAACAACAGCGGGAGGAAGAGTGTAACTGGGATTATTGCTTGGCTTCTTCATCACGTCGCCTGGTCGTGCTTAGCCAGCAGGTTGCTACAAGTACTAGAATAGAACTTAGACTGCAACAGAGACAGTGCTGCTTTTACTGCCACCCGAGGAGCTGGCCTATTATGAGTAAATATTAATTACTCTCTGTGTTAAACCCACAGTATGCCCTCTCTCTGTGGGAAATAGGAGCTGGCAGAAACAGATAGCTCAGGTCTTTCTGAGACCTAAGATTTTGAGATAACACACTGCTTATTCTACAGATTAAGCATCACCAAATAAGCCATGCTTTCCTATTGTATTGATCTTCGTGAACATCATAGCCGACGCATCTCACTTTTATGACCATTTCTAAAATGGTCAATAAAACAAATTTAAAGCCCTCTAAAACCTGAAGGTGATTCTGTATTTGAACAATATTCTCAAGTAATGCTCAAGTTACACATCAAGTGCAGGGAGGAGGCTGTGATATCCCTCTGCCCCCTCATCCTCACCAGAAGTGACATCTTTCTAAGGTTAACAGTGAGTATGGGAAAAGCCTAGAGGTCTTACAGACAGCTATGCTCCAACTTTTTCAGTCATCAGCGATTAAGAAGCTGTATTTGCCATAGCTACTGGGGGAGTCAGTAACTGGCATTTAATCCCCCTTAAGTGCAGTGGCTGTACTTTGGGAAGAGGGGGTTGTGACACTGGCCTATTAAATAGCGGGCAGACAAGTGGATGGGAGACCTGCTGAAGTATTTCCCACTATTGGAAACCTCGAGATAACATCTGGGCAGGAGATTAGGTCAGAGCAGGAGTTAACAGTCATTCAAATGGCAGTCTTGCAGGATTATGAAAGCACAGTTACAATTATTTCCAGTCAAAAGCAATAAGGAAAGAAACAAAGGCAAAACAAGGAAAAACGAGTGAGACAGTTGGTTTGTGCAAGTTATTAAGAACAACAGGCATTTGCTTAAGAGGCCAAGAGCAGCCTGCCAGAAAACCCCAAGGATGTTAGTATTTAGAGCCAGGTGTTTAGAGAAAATAGTTATTTTTGTCTGTGCTGCTACTACAGGGCTTTGATGCTGGAGTAGCTCTCTATGCTCTCCTCCTCCGTGAAAGCAGGCTAACTCAAACCAGCTTCTCCTCAGGCTTTACTATTACAGATCACAGATTAAGCCATTTTAATAAGTTTATTTGAATTAGGGCAGAGGGAGGTGGAAAAGAAGGATGCAAGTCAAGAGCAAGTGGCTAAAGAACCTGTCCCTCTACATTTAACTTCTGTTCAGGATCCGGCCATGGGAGTCTCCTCCAGAGCCCACACAAACACCACTCAGAAGTACCCAGCTGGGGATAACAAACGATATCATGATAACAAATGCCCAGAAGAGCTCCTCACCAGTACGAGAGGCAGAGCGTGGTTTCTGTGGCACTGTGGGTCGTCCTGGCAGGCTGGGCTTTGTTGACTGCAGTGGGGGTTTTGGGCTGGTCGGTGTATTGGAAGAACTTCTTGCCTTTGCACCAGTTTCTGCCTTTGGTTCAGCTTTTGAATTTTTTTCTGATGCTGCTGAAATGGAGTCACCTTTATTCAAGGCAAACCGACTCTCTGGAACGGTCTGCTGGAGTTTAGGCACTAAAAAATAGACACATAAAATAAAGTCTCCTGCAACACAGAAAGCTCCATGCACAGATATGCTTGTGTGGAAAATACCATCATTAGCTCACATATCACTGCTGCATTGCTGTGTGAGTGTGTAAGAGGACCCCTAACATTTCATTCAAAATCACTGCAAGAAAAGCATCTAAACCCACCGGTTCTTACATGTGCTAAGCTTCACAATTCAAGTACATCAGAGGCAATGGCATCTCCCCCTTTTTAATATCTTTGGGGTGATGGCTGACTGGACCTTATTCTCCCTTCATATTTCTGGGAGCAGATGGTACAGCCTACCTGCTGAGAAAGCAGCGATGGATCAGTGGAAAAGGCAGCCTTCGGCTGTTTTGTGCCTCTACAGACAAAATGTTGGGTATCCAAGATCAACAGAGAAATCCTGGCCCAGAAAATAAATCCCAAACATGCGATCAGCAGGCTACATCTTTTTATTTGTTGCTTTTAGCAAGCTCTAGAGGAGATTTTGAAACTTAGCTGAGATCAAAGTATTCTTTATATAATATTTTGATTCATCTAGTGGAACTGTATATGGATTATGGTTTTCACACATTAGCAAGTTTATCAACGTATTATTTATCCCAAACTAAACCCAAGGTATTTATAGATAAAGCTACACTGACTTCTAAGCAATGAATCAGTCCTATCTAGCTGTGCAAGTTGGTAGAAAGCCTGCTGGTTGCAAACAAGCAAAATGCCTGCCCTACTTTTCTACTCTGCAGCTTTCAGAAGGTTGAAGGATTTTATGCAGCAGGTATAATGACAAACTTGGAACTTTTATGTTAGCTTGGGACTTTCAACAATTGTCACACATCCTTATTCTCAGAAGAGAATTATAGCCTAACTGAAATGCAGATTGGTGGCCTTGGTACCTGGCAAAGCCAAGTATGTGCTCACAGATGATGGCCTGACCTACCTACTTGCTATTTGCATTCAGAAATCCTACTTGTTATAAAAGTGCTGAGCACAGACGTTTTAATGGCAGTGGGGGGGAGGGGGGTGTTGATACAGTTTGTTGCAAGTCAATCTCCAATATGTTTCTCCAGCTTATGTAGCTGTTTTTCAGCGCAGCTGGAGTTAAACTCTGGCAAACCATAGAGAGCTGGGTGGCACGTGTATATTTGTGTGAGCACGTGATAGGGAGAGTTTGTGTCTGCATGCATGCAATAGACCTTCATGCTGCAAGTGAAACAGCAGGACACCTTCCCCACCTGTGTGTGTGCACATACAAAAAAGCAGGCAATATTCCAACATGAAGCAAGGAATAAAAAAACCCCTTATTCTCCTTCAGCATCACTATCTATAGTTTTCCTGTAGCAACATCCAGCAAATTTCTATTAATACTTTCTTGCCTTCCTAACCTCAGGCCTGCTAATATTATTAGAAATAATAAATTAACCGAAAACAAAGACAAACTGTAGCCGCAACATTTAAGAATAGACTCGGGGGGCTCTCAAGCAAGAGTGGTAAAGAAAGAACTGACAGCTGGAGGCCAAAAGGAAGGGGTATGCACAGTGCAGTGAGGTAGAAGTGAAACGTGTCATATATACAGAGACAAGGACCAGACAAAAATTGGGGTCAGACACCCCCAACTATTCTAACACCCCGAGCACAGACTACTCTTGCTCCTCTGATTTCAGTTTGATGATATTAGGAGACACATACAGTACACAAAAGATAAGCTGGCTTTAAAAGCACTGAGAGTCCAGCATGCTCTGAATATGCTGTCTTTTAAAACTAGCTTTAGAAAGGTACAAAAACTCAAAATGGATTTCTGAAGTGCTCAGCTAAGTTGACCACACTTGGATTTAGCCTGCTTTTTCAACCTTGCTTCTGTATATTGTGGCAACTCTACATGCCGTGCTTGTGGGATTGTTGAGAAATCAGACCTGGATTTCCCCGCTTAGCCCACTACTTTGGTCCACTGAATGTAGTGTGCCCCAATCACCAGAACTGAATCCCTTTTGAACATTCACAGGCCAGTCCGAAAAGCGTGCACGTATGCAGAGAGACCAGACTTTCCTCTTGTACTCGTATGGCTGCATTGCAGGCACTGCCACGTCTGGGCCCACGACTACAGCTTGACAAGAGCCCCTTGACTAGTGCACAGCAGGGCGAGCTGCAGAGGCAATCAGTGCTGTAAGCCCTACAAGGCTGGACTCCACTTTGTACACGATGGGGAGTCATTTTGTGCATGGGTGCTGTGTCCCAGGGCCTCCACAGCTTCGCAGACAGCCATGGCTTTGGTCAAGCCAGCTAAACCCTGGGAACACCCAGCTGCCATTGCCTGGAAGATGTCTATTTTAATAGCTGAAAGCCAGGACTACTTAAGCTGGTACCTGCACTGACTACTATAAACCTTGCAAATTGGTCATACTGAGGTGTATCGGGTCTATTCAGGAGTTTTGCTTCTTCATGCACTGACATTTTTGCTGGCTCCTGGGTTCAGCTTCAGCTTTGCTGATCCCACTACAAGTCAGCCTCCTTTTGAAGGTGCCCCAGGCACATGCACCAAGTAGTTTCACTCCTGTGCAACGTGAAGCACAAGGGTGAAGCACAAGAGTAAAAGCTGAGCCGTCAACTCAGCCCTAGAGCTGACTTCATGAGAAGTGCTGTCAAACAGTACAAAAGGTGAACTTGTTTCTAGTCTTCTTCGCTTTGCCTAAGTTCATATTTTGCTTCAGCAATTGTAGGCACACAATCTGGAGAAGGAAGTGATATTTTGAGGGTTAGGCATTTTGCATTTTCTAGAAAGAGTTTATACCAGGAAAACCAAAAGGTACCTGTACCACTTCCATCCAGTCGTTCTGAGCTCATCGCTGTGTCAAAAGACTCTCTGGGAGTTGTGTCATTCCCGAGTTTCTGAAAGAGTGAGAAAAGCTCTCATGTTAATAGTATATCTGTAATTAATACAACTCAGTCATTCTCTTAGAAAAAAACCTCTAATTTGGAAGGCATAAGGCAGAGAAAGCAGTGATAGTAATAAATGGTGGATTCTCTCTCCTTGTTTCTCTTTCAGGCCTTGAAGTTCTAAGTAGGAATAAAACTATGCTGATTTGATAATAATACTGCCACACGTATAGCTTGGCTGCAATGACAGCCTGCCTTCTAAGCAACAGGTCTCCTAATGTACCAGAGTTGAAACTAAAGGCGATAGCTAGAAACAGTCTTTTCTTCAAAGATAGCTCCACATTTAAAAATTCCTTAGTTAGGTTTAAAACAAAAAGCCTTTTTCTGACGATCTAGATTTTGAATGTAGGACTGCTGAATGGATCGTATGCTCTTCCACATACAATAACAACTTTATTTCAGATAAAATAACAACTACAGAAGCAGCAGCACCCACATATTTACAGGATTCCTTTTAAAACAAATAGACCTTACTTCTTGAAAGGTGTTTATAGCTACCCACCACAAGGGCTGCTGGACGCTCAGCACCTCTAAAGAAAGAGGGCTTCTTGTTCATGCACTGATAAGTCTTGCTTATCTTGCTGATAAGGCTGTCTTGTATTCTCAAGCATAGCTTTCCTAACATCCTGGCACTAAAAGAAACGGTGTGGAGACTTTTGTCATATCACAGGTCCAGCCCAAGTGAGCTTGAAACCTATGTATTCACCAGGAGAAGTTTAGATACGCAGCTGACGTGCTTGTAGAAGAACCAGAGTCCTTTTACTGTCATACCTGCTACCAAAGCTTAAGCAGAGGGATAAAAGGGAGGATACAAAAAGTGCATTGAAATAAGGATAGGATATACTATGACAGAAAACCTTATAAAGGTAAGACTAGGCAAAAAAGTGAGATTTTTTTTAAATTAAAAAAGTGGGGATAGACTTTTGCAGGTAGCTTCAATCTTGATCTTGATTTGCTATTTCAAGAGCGCAGCAAATGACTTAAAGCACATGATTTGTGCTAATGACCATTGCATTTGGTTACATACCCACACGTAAGTTCTATTGACATGTTCAGGACACAGCTACTACTGCTGCAACACCAACTCTGCATGACTCGTGCTGGGATCTGACTGTCCCAAGGCATTTAGAAACCTCTACCATGTGCCATGCAGAGTATGTCAAACATGGTCACTGCCCTTTGCAGCTTACAAGCTAAGACTCCTAGGTGTAGCATGTAGATAAAAATTGGACAACAGGAAGTGTAGGAAGGAAAAGAATGGCTACAAGTAGCAGGAGCACATATTAATTATAGAAAAACTGACAGATTTAGAGTGAAATTAGTATTTTAAATATAAACATAAAGGAATGATTGCTAAGTATCCACACTTGCCACGTGTCTTTCCCCTATGGTGGTAATTCAACACAGACATTTCAGGAGAAGCAGATTTTAGGAAGCAATGCAGAATACAGTGTGGTTGGCCTTTAGAGAATTACTGCTACCTTGATTTTCTTCATGTAATATCACAGCGTCTAAAACAAAGCCTCTCTTTAATACAACAAAGGAAAGTATGGAGATGCTGAGTGCCTGCCACTCCTGTGTAAGACCTGGCAGGGTAATGCTACCTCCCAACCTCTCCACTAAGAACAGCTGTGCACTTAAAATGGCACACTGCATTAAGGAGGATGCTATTAAAATCATCATTAAACTTCCTGTACTGCAAAATTACCCTGATACAGATACAACTATCCACTCTAAAGGATTATATTTCTACAGGTTTTAAGCATAATATCATCCGTATGTTAAAAACAACCTGTAAGCCAAACAACGAAGTCCTCTGGTCAAAAGTACTCTAGAAATGCCATGACTTGTAGGGCCAGAATGGTAAGCTACGGTGCCCATACGGATGAAACAAAGTCCCCTCCAAAGCTAGCAGGAACATTATGCTTTGCACCACTGGATGAAAACTCAGTTTTTATTCCCGTTTCTTGACTGTCATTGATATTTTGGCTAAATTCTCACCTCCCCACCTCCTAAAGCCTTATGTTTCTTTGTAAGACCGTCTTGGCTACGTATTTTCAAAGGGAATACCACTCTCCACTTACTGGATTTTTCTTCCGTACCTTGGAAAAAACAACCTTTGAGAACTAAATTTACCAACAATTTCTTCATGGAATACGAGTTCTCATGAACTTTCACCGAAACACTCATTTTCCAATGTAAATATTGAAGATACACACATAACACTTAGCTACAGTAAATTACTTTTAAGAGAGCTGTACAACAATATGAAAATTAATTTCATCATAACTCCTTCCTCCATCCCTAGTTATGGGTCTACTGGGGAAATATGACCATGTACAGAGACAAGTACAAAAGCCAGTGCTGGCATCTATAGTGTAGTACTTAAAAATGCAATTAGGATGTTAGCTTGTTTGGCTACCTACTGTACACACATCACAAACTGCTTATAGTCCCGAGACAACACGAAACAGTTGCTGTAAAAATTTACTCTGAGCAGCTGCCAATCATGTCACATAAATGCAGGTGAATTTATCATTGTCGTGGTTTAGGCCACCTCAAACCAGGACAATCATGCAGATAAATAATGACCAGGCTCTACTTTTAATAGGAATTCATGCAAGGCTGGGAAATACTAGAGTTGAGTGTCATTGAGAGTGAATAAACACGTTACAGGTGATCTTGGTCTGCTCGTAGCTCTTGCTCGAGGTATTTAAAAATTCAGTCTGTAAACACTAGATGGAGCTAAAAGATCTTTTTATATATGCCTAGAGGCAACGCTAAGCTGCAAATATTCCTCTCTACCATTAATGCCAATTCGCAAGCTGTATTCTAAGCAAAAGAAAACAAAAAAGCATCTACCATCTTTCCATCTACTGTGCACCTGCTCACCATTTATATCTGTAACAAGACTGCAGTAGGGTATGAACGAAATAGTAAATTCCTTCTGGCTTTGTTTTCACGTAAAATAGCTCAGAATATAAGCAGCCATCTGTACCTTAAAGAAATACACAATTTTATATCATACTGGAATTCTGATAAATTTGAAGATGTTAGGGAAGTTGATGTCATACCCATCCTAAACAATGTAACAGCAGTAGGATACTTACTTCCATAGCTCAACCATCAGGATACTGTATGATTTTCACCTTCATGAATATCATGAATAAAAGTACAAAACTAAATTGTTCAATATTACAATCTAGGATAAAGTAGATGAAAAATTCTTTTGAACAGTAGTTCGATTTTGTGTGGTCTGGGCAACATCAAGAATGGATAACTCAGTTCCCTGCTGCATACAGATTCCTATTTCAATTCAGTTTTCTTGTCACTCAAAAAAAAAAAACAGACCTACTGTTGCATTCCATACATATAATTTTTTACAAAATCTAATGAAAAAGGAGATCAATAACATTTTTTTTTAATTCAAACCAAATAATTCCTTAACAGCCTCTCCTTTTTATATTAATAAACCAACAACTTAAGGAGAACAGGAAACTGATGACAAACCTCAAAGAAGAGGGTAACCTTTCCAACCAGAAACAAAGCAAAGGGAAAAGGCAACAACCTTTCTTTTTGATAGACTAAATTTAAGTTTTCAATCAATGCTATGAAAGCTAATCAATGGAAGCAGACTTTTGCTCTCTCCACTAAAAAAAAAAAATTACTCATGCTAATATTCTGCCTCAGAAACATCATTCCAGATCTGACTCATGTCAAGCGTTAAGAACGTGAAAAGCACCAAACACACACAGTTATGCAGTTGTAAAAATGTATATAATCTGGAGTAACTCAGTATTTTATAAGTTATGGGCAGAGCATAGCACTCTTGTTTAAAATCATACGGCATTTTACTTGGTGTCTTTGAAATCAGTGAGATTACTCATGGGCACTACTCAGCACCAATGAGAAAGGTGGCAATTGCTCATTTCTTTAGAAAAATAATTTTTGTGCTGAGGGTGCCTTTAATAAGCCATAGAGTACTGTGTTAATCTGAATCTTCTTATTACAGGGTCCCAGTGTCTGCAGGAATGGGGCAGCCCAGAAGGCCAACCATATCCTGGGATGCATCAAAAGAAGCGCGGCCAGCAGGGTGAGGTAGTGATTCTCCCCCTCTACTCCACTCTCATGAGACCCCACCTAGAGCACTGCATCCAGCTCTGGGGTCCCCAGTAGAAGAAAGGCATGGACCTGCTGAAGCAGGTCCAGAGGAGGGCCACAAAGGTGATCAGAGGGCTGGAGCACCTCTCCCATGAAGACAGGCTGAGAGAGTTGGGGTTGATCACCCTGGAGAAGAGAAGGCTCCGCGGGACCTTAAGCTTTCAGTGCTTAAAGGGGGTTTATAAGAAAGATGGGGACAGATAAACTAGATATAAGGAAGACATTTTTTACAATGAGGGTGGTGAAACACTGAACCAGGCTGCCCAGAGAGGTGATACATGCCCCATCCCTGGAAGCATTTAAGGTCAGGTTGGATGGGGCTTTGAGCAACCTGATCTAGCTGAAGATGTCCCTGCTCACTGCAGGGGGGCGGTGGACTACATGACATTTAAAGGTCCTTTTCATCCCAAACTATTCTATGATGAGTCTACGATCACGGCAAGTACTGTAAAAGTATGAAGAAAGGTACAAATGAACTTTGGGTGCCTTGCTCAGTCACAGTAAAATAATTCTGCAATGTGTTAAAGGAAGGAAAACACAGCAAAGCTTGCAATGAGCTTTGTCATAAGGTAACACCTTCCAAATCACAGGGGGTAAATGGTGGTGAATGGACAGCATCTGAGTGCACTGCATGATGAAGAGGAAGAGAGGAGGAATGCAAAAAGGCTGATCCTTTGGTAATTTTACAACATGCCAGCTTCAGCTGGAAGGAAGCAGGGGCTGATAATGAGGAAGTTCAATGGGAAATTGGCATCAGGCAAAACAGGTCGGCACAAAACCCTCTGGAGTAACACAAGGATATTCCACTCCACGTGTTTGTGAAGTGAAGCAGGGTTCCGGCTCAGCACCAACACTTCACAGAGAAGAAAATTAGATAGAGCGAAGGGAATATGGACACATAATTGGGAATAGATTTTTTTTTTTAAATGTATACTTATTTCTTTGAGTGTTAGTATTTGAAATACAGAAATCAAAGGCATAAAAATAATTTGCTTTGGTACAAAAAGACACCAAAATAAAAAGGTGCAACAAGAAAAGTATAAGCTGAATAGCTGTAAACAGTGTCTGGAAGCCAGATTTACTTCTCTGCATGGAATACATAATTTAAAATACAATACATCTCTCCACCTTTCTACATCACCTTCCAAAAGAGAAGAGTACAGATAGCTACCACTGTAGTTAACTCCGCCAAACACCTGAGGTACCAGTGTGCAGGAGGCACACAGTAAGAATCTGTCCTAGCTTTACCTTTTGTAAAGCACGCTTCCACTACACGTGAACAAACCATACATCACATAGAGTGGATACATCCAAACTATGCTTCTTAATCGCGCCCAAATTACTCCGTAATACATGCAAACAACTACGTGTCCTCTTCTCTGCTTGTGATGGCCTGACATCAAGCGCAAGAGCTAGTGTCACCTCCTCCAAAAGAGGAGAGAAAGTGCAGGCTTACGTGTGCATCTCCTGCTCCACTTGTGCCGCCTAGTCCTTGGCCAGGGTATTGATGTACAACCACCACAGCAGAGAGCAATTCTCTTTGCAGGAACACCATAATCCCTGGTGGAAAGCAGGACCGATGTCTCAAGCCCCAGCCACCAACCCTGGTAGACCCAACCAACCTCCCCTGAAGACACCTAGCTCTTGCTTATTTTTTCAGCAACTCAAAAGAAATCAAATTGCCTTCACCTTTTGAGCAGAGGCTGCTCTCTTCTCCTGCTTGGCTTTCATTTCTGCGAGAAGTCCACTGCCCATCACCTGCACGCCATACCTCCGGCCTCCTTGTGGGCTTCCTTTGCTGTCACCCCTCTCAGCTTTTGCAGCATCATCTGGCTGCGTCTCCTCCAGCGAGTCTGGCGTCTTTAATTCCTCGGATCGTTCTGTACCACCATTCTGCTCTGCAGGCTTTACCTCTTTCTTGCTTGTGTCTACAGCTGGACTTTTTGCAGCAGCCTTGGGCGAGGAGGGCTCCTCTGCCACCAACACAGTCTGGGGACGTTCAGATTTGGAGCCTCTTGATTTGATTAAGTTAAGGAAGCCACTCTTCCTTGAGTCCCTTTTCTTCTTCTCCTCACCTGTTTCACTGGGCTCACTGCTGTCTGAACTTTTAGTTGATGGTCTCCTAATAAAAGACACAGACATTTTAAACTCTTCACTCCCCTCCTCCCTCTCTTTTAAATAGTACCAAATTACCTCTTCTGGGCAAAGCCATTGTTTTGGATGATCCATACGTTGCCCTAGGCTCAGTCATTAGCTGGTGTCTCTAAATTAAAAACTGGACAATTAATGTTGATCATACTGTCTTGAGGATTCCTGTGCTGGCCTTGTGCATGGTATAATGAAAAGAGGCAGCCGTTTCATCTGCACTGGGCACCCAGCTGTTTCCAACACCGGTGAGGTATTGCTTCAGTGGAGCTCCACCCAAGCTGTCTATGCACATACAATTTCAATCTGTTTCCAGAGTGACCTACCTCCCGTTTGTATCTGCCCGTTAGTAAAAGGATAACAACTGATCCAGGCACATGATTTACACAGCTTTTGGGGGATCTTGTCTGTTAAGGGCCCTGCTTGAAAGAGGAACTAGTTGGCACAGCCACCTTCTCTCAGTAAGGAACACAGAGAGGTTACCTTTATAGTGCAGATGCTCATCCTCAAAATAAAAAATTAACCCCCAAATAACCCACCTCCCACTAAGATTTCCTACAGGTATCTTTCCTTTTCGAGGGAAAAGTTGGACGGGTAACACGGCTTCATACAAGCACCCCAACTGGAGAAAGAGCCACGGGTGCAACAAATAGAGCAAAGATCCCTAGCCACGGGCATGGCCAGGGATGGGCACACAGGCATAGTGCAAGTTCATGGGGAAATCTCAAATGAGTGGCTGGCAAACACCCAAGGGAAGCACAGGAGGATGCAGTAGTCTGCAAGCACCCTGAACTTAACCTGGCTAATCCATTTTTCAAAGCTACCATAATTTTACCACTACACATAGTGTATCACACATGGCTTCACATGTCACAATAGATATTTATAACTCACAGTGACTTTAAAACATTTGCTTTTCCTGCCACAGCTATCTACCAGTTAACACCTACCATTTTCCTTAATAGGTGTCACATGCAGCACATAAGGGGTCATTCCAAATGGTCTGGAAATCGCCCTAGCTTTCTCATTTATTTAGGCAAGTATTTTTGTGCATGTGTCTCTGTCTGTGTATGTGCACAAACATGCATGAACGCAAGAACATCTAGATCCCTGGTTCTGTAAATATACAACCAGCTACACAACAACTGTATAAGCTGTATAACCCTTATACAAAGCTGAAGATGACATAACTTTCAGATGAATATATTGCCTAAATCCGGCATACTACAAATTGGTCAAACACATCTTTAACATATTCCTAAAACAACATAAATCTACTCTTATCTATCAAATCACTGTGCCCAGCGGCACTCCTTACAAGATAGAGACACCCGTGAGTACTACCAGCACTGGAGAAGAGAGCCTCAACCAATGAGCTCCACTGAAGGGTAAAATGAAGTCAACTGAATTATAAAAATACACACTAGACAATAATCCCCTCCACATGGTATATTAAAGCAATTCATTGCAAAGTCGTCATTTTTAAGGGAGGGTAATTGACTTCACAATGTCTTGACTACTAAGGTATTTTCTGTCTTTGACAATGGCAATCCTAGATGTTGGAAACAGAAGTCAAATAAAAAAAAAAAAACTTAAAAGTGCCCAGCTATCAGGATGGATTTTTTATTTTTATTTCATTTTTAAAAAAATTAAATTTGAACTTACTTTGAATCCATTTTTGTCACTTTCTTAGTGAAAAATTCATCCACACCTTCATCCACTCTCCCCATGAGGCCATTCTGATCCCCTTCTGGAGGCACTCCAGCAGACACCTGACAGAAGAAAAAAAACTCTCTGGTATACAATAATCTAAGCATATTTGTTTCGGTGATAATAATTAAGAGTCAAGACATTATAAAAATTGTGTGTGCCAACTAAACCTCGGTGTAGACAATGGAATCATCACTGGAATTCCCACTTTAGTCAGGCCAGTTGATGCATTACATCAAATGCAAAGTAATCCAAAACACCAGTGACGAATTGGATACTGCAATGCAGGAGGCCAGGAACCAAATGCCTTGGGCTTGTGAGAATAGAGCGCTAATTCAGTTAGAACAGGAAAAAAAGCAGTTAAGGAAAAATTAATTTTTTTTTCCAGGTGGTGACCTGAAGAGAAAGTATTTTCAACAGCTAGTTGTTTCCCTGTTCAGAGAAAAACATACGTTCTGGATTTTAGATTTAGAAACACAGCTCCAGTAGGCAAACAGAGCCTTTTATAATTCACTCAATCCAGCACTTCCAAAAGCAGAGACTCTAAATACAGAATCAGGTGTTTCTCTTTAGGAACTGAACACAGATTTTCACCGAGTGTCTGAAAATGAAAAACCTGCTCCCTTTCTTTAGTTTCAATGCCCACATTCTGAATGTGGGTGACTGGAGGCATCTAAACCAGGCTGACTTAGTAATATCTGCCAGCCACAAAGGCCCTGTGAAGATTAGCTGATGACTCTACAGCCTCCTGAATATGAAACATGCTGTCTCCTGGGAGGATTTCACACCTGGTCTAGCTCCTGTACATGGCTTTGATGTGGAAAAGCTCTATTACCAGTAGAGAGTCTTCCTTCAATTTAAATTCCGTATGGAAACCTTTTAGGTGACTACAGAGGACTCTGCAAGACCCAACCCAGTTGTATTCTTGGTAATATTAACACTCTGCCACAAAATAGCAGTGTTCATAATTTGAAACAATTTAAATCAAGGAATCTCCTGGTTGCCATGATAACTCAAGAGTAATCCCAGCTTCCCTTTTCAGCTGGAATATGCAGCCTTTCCTATGCCTATAAAAAGAAAAATAAATACTCTTAAAAGCTGCTGTTAAGACCAAACCCAGCCTCACTCATTACGCCAGGACAACAGATTGCATACGGACTAACAATGCTTTGACACAGCCACAGAACTTTTTGCTTTCCAGTGGCTGAACCTTGTTAGAAGCCTAGTATATACTTTGTTATGAAAGATAATATTTTATTGATACCGGCTGTAGCAATGTAATACTGATCTGAAAAGAGCCCAGTTGCTTTGGCAGAGCCAAAAGCTTTGTTGCCAGTCAAACTGCATATTTGCTACAAAACAGTTTTATTCTAAGAAGCACAATGAATTCTCAGACTTCCAAATCTGCCCCCTCTGGGGTTTTCTGTAGAGAACTTGTTTAGCTGGAACATGTGACACCAGGCAGCAATCCATATACTGACATCTGGGTTGGTCACACCAGTGCTGGTTGTCTCAATGTAAATATTCACCTTCTCAGTCGAAACCAGTTGACATTGACATTTCAACTGAGAAACGTCAACCTAAGTGGCTGACACATTTCAACAGAAAAGAGAAACCATTTAATATTGATACCAGAGACCTCCAGATAGTAGGAACAAACATTTAAGTATCAAAGGCAAGTGCATCTCCTGAAGGGGAAGTAATGCAAGAATCCAATAGTCTACAGCAAATGAGAAGATCTACCTCAAAAAAGAAAACAGTTTGCATCTGAAAAAGCAGCAAGTTCCTAAAAATATACTAAAGGCATACACAAATGTTGAGGGCCTAATAAGGTCCTCAAGGCACAGGATTTTCTTATAGATGTTTACTGTAATGCCTTTTAGTGATCAATGTTAATGTAAAAGACTGTGCTCTGGTTTATTTCGTGTTTTACGCTCCTAATCCTAAAAAAAAAAAAAAAGCTAGGCTAAAAAAAATATAAAAAATTGGCAAATTAAAACCTAAGTTTAGAAGTGAGCCTTCTATGTTTTTTTTATTAAGGAAAAGCTGGCTTGGAAGAAGAAATAAGTAAGATGAATCAGAAACTCTTTCATATATTAAAGATTCATGTCTTTACTGTACTAAGTCTTCACACATGGCGGAAGAACTCATGAGGTTAAGATCTCACAAAAATCTAAATGATAAACAACTGTTTCACTGTATTGCTTCAAGACACTTGGGGGTGGGTGGTGCTGAGGTTTTCTTTCTTCCCCCTCTTTTTTTTTTTCCTCTGAACAGTCATTTCAGTAAACACTCTCACAAAACTATACCTTTCTTCTGCCCTCCCACACCCCTCAAATCAAGTTTACCTTTCTCCTTTTTTCCCCTTTTTTCTTGTATTTTCCCCTTTTTTCTTACATTTTTCAGCTTACAAAGAATAAATCTTTTTTCCAGCAAAACCAGAGAAGTACAGCTATGATCATCTGAGACCCCTTACATTACTAAATGGAAATAATGGGAACAGCAAACAACTCAACAGAGCTGCTTTAAGCGGTAGAAAAGGTCAAGATTTTGCCTCTCACATTTCAAGTGTTTTTCCTAACCACTGCTTTCTGTATTCTCAAAGTGGCAAAACCAGCAGCAAATCAATTCTGCAAACAATGCCACAGTCCACTCATGACTCTGGCCTTCAAAATCTGGCTGTTTCATTTTTGGAAGCATCAAAGCAAACATCTTAAGTCTTCCAAAAATTTGTTTAGACTTGTTATGAGGTCAGAACTAGCAAGGAATTAAATGGTCCACAAAAACAAGACAGGGACAAATTAGTTCAAGTAAAAAAGTTCTTTTCAATTTCTGCAACTAAATAAACCCTCAATTTCCTAATTGATTCAATATGGAGGAGCATTCCCACTACACTGCACTACCATGGGAAGTAACACTTCTCCTCTATGAGAAGTAAGCTTTTTGTTTCTGTTGAGCAAGATGTTGCATGTCCTAGTTGCACGCCCGGTAGCAAACACTTGCCTCCCATGTCCCCCCTCCTTCCACACCCTTGTGCAGATGGCACAGGATGCACTGTGTAAGTTTGGAAGAGAGGCAAGTTTAGCAACTGGGAATACATGTGCATTCTGCAGAACCGGAATTGGAAGAAGTAAACACATGTGTTTTCACTACAACACGGAGACCAGTCCGTCCTGCTACCTCTATCCTGCCCTGTAAAGAGCAAGGGAACAGAAAGTTGGCCTGAATATCCCCTCTGCTTGAAGGTTTCTCCATTTTCAAGTGGTGCAAAAAGCACTCTGCTGCCTGATATGATCTTTCCCAGCATTAGGGAAAGTTTCAAGGGTCCTCTCTGCTGACAGTCTTCAGGGAGCAGAAGAGGCCACAGACATTCATTACTGGGCAGCATAGCTCAGAGAAGCAATGGCTGCCCCTTGATAAGGATTACTTATCATACCAGCTGTGCTCTGTTGCCGTGAGATAGCTCTGTTAACTCCTCCAGATCTGTCCTTACGTACCCTGAGGGCATACCATCACAGAAACAAATCTTTATTGATGTGGTATGCCTAGGAAACGGAACTGTGGGAATCCCACACACGTATACTTGGGTTCACAGCAATACCTTTCGTAGACAGACAGTGCTCTTCTGTTTTGCTTTTCTAAGGCAGGCTCCAGCACGAAAAGCAGATCTGTGACTATGCAGATTTGCTGGCCCAAACACCATCTTTAGTTAAGGAGCTGTGGGAAGCTGGGTGTCACAGAGTAGCTCCTCTGAGAGCTGATAAAAATAAGAATCCATGCCAAGTTACCACGTCTTAATGCAGGCAGAAAAAAAGGATTAAGACTCAACAAACCCTTGCAATATAATTGAAAAGTCTCATGATATTTTGTGCGTTTCCTGTGAAAGCTCCAAGTACCTCCAGAAACCTCTTCCACGAAAAAACAAAAGCAAATTAAAAAAGGATAAAACATATCCTGGTTTTACGCTGTCAAACAAGACAAAAAGCTTGTAATAGGGATTGCACACTGAAAGACATGAATACCAGAAGAAAAATTAAGTAGTTGCTTATGGCTTTTAAAACTCTAACAGTTGTCCTCGTTACATTGCAAGACCTGCCTCATGGCAAAACGCAATCAACAGACGGCATCGCCAGCAATGCTTTAATGTAGACTCACTGCTGCTTGGCTGGGCTGCTGCTTTTTATTCCTTTTGGGCCTTAATTTTGTAAAGTGTTCCAGTTTTCTCCCTTCTTCTGATGGCAGCTCTGAAATGAATCCAGAAGTTCGTTTGTCTGGCCTGCTGGAAGGAAATGGTGGGTCTTCTATATGGATAGGTACTTCTTCCAGTGCTTTATCTAGATCAAATTCCATTTCTAAGAGAAATCAAAACTTTCTAATTAGACTTAACATGCTATTTAAAACAAAAGACAATGCCATTCCTCTCTTTTGTGGTAAATAATTATAAACACATTTAGAGAACTTAACCACAACATGTTTGTGAGCAGACGGAGAACTGTGAGCAAATATTTATTACGAAACACACTAGAAGAGTCACAAACAAAGCAACCAGTGGGGGCCTCAAATGCAATCCAGAGGGAGGGAGAGTCGCCTGTGCTTTTTAATCAAAAGCTACGTAGAAGAATCTCAGGCAAGCAAAGAAGCAAAAACGTTTTAAGAAATTCTCACTTACCAAAAGCTCTGGACACAGGCCGGAGCATTCTACTGTGGATGCTTTTCCTTTTTGATTTAGGAGTCATCTATCAATATAAAACAAAACAAGAATTACTTTAGAGGACAGAAGAAATGACAAAGAACACCTTTTCCTTTCTATCCAACAAATCAGTTCTTTAAGCCTGCGTATCATTTCAAGATCTGATTGGGTTTAACACCAGAAGGGAATGGGGTTTTTTCCTCCCCTTCTCAAACATGCAGAACTTTTTCTAAATTGGCATTTTGTTCAACTGACTTTGAACAGAACCAGGGAGGTAGTTTATTCTTCTCACTAAAACCATAGACTGTACACAGGATGATTATTTGAATTGTTCAACCATTAACTCATTGATTCCCAACTGTAGAACACGGGAACTATTAAAACCTCACCTCTACACCTGAGATCATAAGGCACAGAAAAATTACTGCGTCCAGTACCGCACAGTTAATGACAATACCAGGGATAGTCTCCCCCTTGTTCTAGCTTTTATTTTTCATACAAAATACACTTCCTCAGTTCATTTGTTAGTGATATGCTACTGAGAATGATTAAAATTCAGATATCTATGTCTCTGGGCACCACCACACAGCTCACCGAACTTCCCTAGGAAAATGCAGTCTTGCAGCACACAGACCTTCTTCAAAAAGCAAAAATACGGTGCCAGTGTTAGCAATATCTCCAGCAAACACATGACCTCCCTGGACTTTAGATATGCTGAGAATAGGTGGGAAGTTACCTTGTCACACGTTCAATGTAGTTACTGAAATGTATGTGCTATTGTTCTTCTCATATTCACATTCCCAGAAAAAAAGGAGTATGCCTTAAGAGTGCCAATACCCAGACTTAAGACCTGAGTTTGTTATTTTTGGAAGAAAGTTGCCTTTATTTTCTTGCCTGAACTCTTCTGAAAGTTTGCATGGCAAGAAAGACAGTTTTGCTACAGGAAATGCATGCGTCACCAATTCTGAACTCTAACATAGCTCAGCATTGTAAGCCTTTTAAACAAAAAGCTGACCCGCAGGTTTTCTAAAGAGTTAATTTAAAATGACTCAGCTTCTGCCAAGATGGGCTCCTTTTGTGGTAGAGTCGCACATGCTAGCTTTAGTGACATCCATATACTTCAATTTATCTGCTAGTCCTGAAGACTAGTGGCTTCAAATCTGGAGTGTCAGTCAGGAAGCTGTTACGGCTCACAACTCGTTAACAGAACCGTTAATCAAGTTTAGTAGTATCAATTTTACATGAGCCAGAAAAGACACAGCTGGCACTGACATTTCAGACAAATAATGAATTGTTTAAGGTAAACATTTGCTAGATTTTATGTATGGAAAGTTCAGTGCAAGACTTATATGTACTGAATTCATATTCCCATGCAAAGTAGTCAGGAGGATTATTATGCCACTGTTCACATGCTCAGGGTTATGACAGATTTTCGTAACAGGAAAGTTATTACCCATCTTCTCAAGACCAGAAAAGGACTTGCAGGCTACAGAGTGGGCAGTGAGCACTGTCTGGGCAGAGTTCTGTTTTTATTGCCATGCACATCACTGGGAAAAATAAGATACCTTCAGCTGCTGCATGTTTCCACTTCTGCATTTGACAAGCATCAGTAAATGACACAATAGTTTCAAGACCAGCCAGGAAATAGTTCACCACCTGAGCAGACTTACCCTGAAACTAATGAGCAGGGCAATGATGTGTTACTGCATCAAAAGGTCAGACATTACTTTCAGAGTTACCAATAAATTAAACACAATGGATTCGATGGCAAGTGGCTGGAGAGGTGTTGAACTTCTTTCAGTCAAAATTGCAGTGGATTGTGCAATGGGTAGGCAGCTGGGAAGCCTCTGAACTGTACACCTGGACAGCTGCCAATCCATCACCCAAACCTGAAACAACCAAAGGCATCTGCACCTCAGGTAACGAAGAGCTGAAGCAGCTCAGCATTTGGGGAACAGCAATTAGGAGTCACTGCCAGCAATCCCCTGTTTATTTTTCCAGCCATAGCCCATTTCTCTTTTTAATGTCTATTTGCATGCATTTTGGTCTGCTTGCCACTTTTTTTTTGTGGTACAACTGGAAATTACATCTAGTAGGATAACACAGCAACTCATGCACTAAAGATCAGAAAGGAGGACAGAAAATAAGGCTGATGGGAGACCTCCAATTGCTCAGCAACTTCGCAGCCATGGCCCGTGCTCAGAGTGCTCCTGGATGAACACAGACCAGCTGAGAGCTGCATCAGCCCAGGGCACCCACTTGCCCGGTGCAAGTTTTGAGGTTCCTGTGCACCGATTTAAATGCTCCAAGACACCCTCAACAGCCAGGAACAGAATGACTTCATCTTCCTTCCCAGACAAGAAAGTGCCCCCAGATGACCCTGCAGAGCTTGTGCTGATGACCATAAGCCAGTCTCTGGATCACTGCTCTAACTTGCTGTCAGCTTGGCATGATCCATCAGCAGCTTGGTTGCTGGGGATAAAGGCAGAGGGATAGAGACGCCTCCCATTTGCTTTAACAGCATGAATAACAGCTATACATACACTTTCATTTGAAAACCTTCTGCTTTCTAGCCTGTTTAGTGCACAGATGAAAGGCTTCTTGCCAAGAGAACTTTCTAGATCACACACAGACCAAAATGGGTCAAAGCATTAATTTAAATAGGCCAGTGTGCTCTTTTTACAAAATATTAGACTTAATCTCAGCTTAGTAACTCAGCCACTGTGCAGTACGCTACAGCAGCAGAGCACATGTCATTACCAGAGGAGTTATCTGAACTCCTCTAGGGAAAGTTCTCTGCCTCTCCCCAGCCTGAGCCCCATTTCCCATAGCTCATGGAAGCAGTTCAGGCTTGGCAGACGTGCCCCTTCTGCCTTCCCACCACCTCTGGCCACACAAGCACAACGTGGCTCTCCTGCCTTACGTTTCACTTGTGGCCTTTACAGGGGAATAGCTCTTAGTATCAACCCCTCCTCCTTCACTTCTTCCACATCTGCCAGGGACTCTCCATTCTAGCAGACCACCTCCTGAACAACTTTCTTGTTTTGCCTACTTTTCTGTGAGCACACTGTAGGCTGCCTGGCAGGACAGAAAAAAGATCAACTGCATCTCTGGGTCTTGGGAGGCCCTCTTGGAAGTCTGACTGCACCTATGCCACCGAGATCTCTGGAGATGGCTCCACAAAGGTACCCCTCTGCAGTAGATGTGAGCCAGCAAATCTTCACCATGCTCCCAAATAAGGGCTTATTTAGAGTTAGACATTGTCGTATGTCCAAGCTAACTTTAAACTCCCAGGATCTCTTCCCACAATCATTTTTCCAGATTCCTCCCTTCTGACTCCCTTCCTCACGAAACTATACAAGCTCTCTTGAGTTTTCTTAAATTATATTACCAACTGTGGAAGAACATCAGTATCTTGGGAATTAAAAACAACAACTAAAATTACTTTGTTTTGAGTGCTAGAAAACAATGTGCTTTTAGCAACAGGGTCTCAGATAGTCTACATTCCTTGATTATACAGATAATTGAAATTACTCTCAGTGCTGAGGGATACACTCATTTCCATGTTTTTCTCCTCCTCCTCCAAAGTAATTTAGATTCAATCCCATTAGATACAGAGATGCTCTGTGACGCTTCTGTCACTTCCCTCTCAAAGATTTCAAATAAACTAATGAACAACTTCCCCCTCCCTCTTGAAATTCAGCTCCCCAACCAGTCTCCCTTCAACACTCCTTCCTGCAAAACAACATATGGGTTTTCAGCTTCGAGAACGTATTCAGGGCGGCAGCACAAGAAGGTGAGAATAGCAGTCAAAAGCTCAAGGTGATTCAGCTAGACAAATGAAAGACAACTGACCAAACCGAGATAACCCCTGACATCTCTTCCATCCTAGTGGCAAGAAAGCCCTAGTCAATGCCCATTTTAAAACCATTCTTTCATTAAACTGGATGACGCTTGAATATAAAACCAAACCAATAGATTTTCTTTCTGAGCAGTAACATTTGTGCTTATACGTCCGACATCAGCACTCTGCTTTGGTTTGGTCTTAAAGTCAAGGGATGCTTTAAATTCAGATGCCATGCTAGCCGAACCTTTTTGTAAAATCCAATCTCAACCCTGAACTGCTGCCTATTTCATTTGTAGGTGCAGATGGATGGCACTACAGTCTCCCAGGAGACTCACAAGGCAGCACAGAGGCAAATGGAGCACAAAAACGTAAACAAGTAGGCCAGAAACTGCAGAGCTAAAAAAATACTTACACTTGTACAGCAGAGAGTCTCCATGCAGCAAAAAAGAAAGAAAAAAGAATATGAATGGGGAAGACAAAGCAATAGCAGTTCTCAGGAAAGGAGGCAAAACCAGAAGTCACCAAAATAAAGAAAACTAAAGCCAAAACACTTGGAAGTCTTAGCAGGAAAGGTGACATGCAAGAATGAGGTAAAAGTCCCTTGCATTTGGAGGTGCTATACACTTTGTGTTTCCAGAGCATAACCAGACAAGGATGTGATCTCTCTTATTTAGTCTATATTGGGACAAATTCAGGTTTTCAGATGCTTGTTTCCAATATATGGCACTCACCAATGGTGCCAACCTGCCACCTGTTGTCCCAATGTACTGTGTTTTTCATTCTGCTGGCACCAGTAGTGAAAAAAACCCTATAATTCTGTTGTTTCCTAGTCTGAAGGAAGCTTCTGAATTAAAAATCAGCAGTTTGTTGTGGAAAGCAGTAGAGCAAGGAAAACAAAACAAAGCTTCCTTTGAAAGAATGAAAATGGATGCAAGTTTGTTCTCCTGAGGTTTAAATAAACCTAATCCAAAGCAACAGTATTTCTCCTTCCCATAAGGAGCTTTAGAGACGCAGGCTTTCAAGCACTTTTGGCACATTAGAAGAATGCTATTCCATTAATAAAGCACAACCTTTCCTCTCCCCTTCAAAAAATTAAAGGAAAAAAAGGAAGCAGCACAGCCATCATATGAAACGAAGAAATGCCATACCCCATCTCTTGTGTGGCACATGACCAATCATGCTCCTTCTTAATTCAGAGGAAGAAAAAACATTTATTAGAAGTGTGGTTTTGTCTTCAAGTTGAATGGGAACTGCTGCTATAACAATACTGCAGGTATTAGCAGAACGTTTGTGGCAGAAGTCATGGTCTGGATTAAACTTCTCCACAAGGAAGTGCTGCTTTTTTTAAATGGATATTGGACTGGTGCTTAATTATCAGCAGTGAAAACAGTCTGTGCACGACATGAAGTTCATAATTTAATTGTTGAAGGGACATTAAGGTCAGTTTTTCAATGCTTTGACATTTTCAACAATAATGATCCACTTGTCATGGTTCATACTTCTAAGCTTAACTGTAGCTAGCTAAAAGTTTTAAAGATACGATGGGCTGTCTCTGAATAGCAAGAACAGTGTCCTTGCACGCAGCTCCTTTATCTTCCTATTGTCCTCAGAGAGTTTGCTTGCTTTGTGTTTTTTTTTTTTTATTATTTTGTTTTACCTTCAGAAACTTTGGCCTTATGCAGGAGTTCTCAGCTAACAGTAATTCAGACAATTCTCCTCATTACTCTCATTCTTGTATGTTGTCCACACGCACATACACTCTTACTCCAATTCCCTGCCAGAATCCATGCTCTCTCTTCTCTTGCTCATCTTCTATACTACCATTCACTAGGGCTGCTCCAAGATTGCTGGAGAAACTGTAGAATCCATTGAGAAACATCTTAAAAACTGAAACCATCTTAAAAATAAATCTCCAGGAAACATCAGTCTGTAACACGGTTTCTTTTTCAGACAGCATTCGTGGTAGTACTGCAGTGTGTTCTGTGTATTTAATCCATAGGCAGGAAAGTTAGTTATATTATACAAGCAGCTGGAAATGTGATTAGGACCAAAGTGCAAAGCAATACATATATCACAGGAAGCAATCCCAGGATCTGGGGGAGTTTACAGCCTACAGTCCTGATCCAGCAAGGGTTTATGGAAATGCCTACCTTCAACACTTCAGTGATCTCACCTAAGTGAGTGTGACTACTGAGCCGCTGAAAAGTTAGAAGGTGCTAAACAGCTTGCGGGTGGGGAGAAAGGAGGGAGAAGGAGAAGAGGGAGGCACACAGCAGGCAACAGGTTAGACAAGGAAGCACCATTAAGCAAAGCAAAGACTAAGAGACTTGCCTGAAGTCACCAAGGAATCTGGCTGCTCTGCAGGGAACCTAACGCCAGTCTTCAGACCCCTGAAGTACTACAGACCACGAGGCCACCCAACCTTTCCCTTCATTTGCTCTCAGCACAGTTGCAAGTTGGGTCTGCCTCCCAGTGTACATGGGCCATTGCTAAAGTCAAAATGCCAACCCACAATCAAGAATCCCAACCAAATTAAACCCAAACAAAACCAGAAACTGAATCAGGGAATCGTAACAACGTGCCAGCTGGGAATGAGCTGTCAGAAAAAAAATAAAATATTTTCACGGATTCTTTCAGAATACTTTCAACCAGTGCTAAATTGTTTCAGCTACATGTATTTTGTGGGGTATGCCTTTTTAAGAAAGAGGCATAAGATAACAAGGCATTTTATCAAGTCCTGCTGTTTCCTTTTGCTGTAAGGAATCCTGACCTGTAAAGCTGCCACAACACCACTTCAGTCAATTCACATTTCCCATGCTGCTTCTAGTGTAACCACCTTTGACACAGATGTCACACATGTTCTCATTAAAAAAAAAAACAACACAAAAACATCTTCAGGTATTCTTTATAAAGCAGAGAAGTAAATGGACCAACTTTGCTTTTTTGAATATGAATCTTTGGACACACAAGTGCATAGAAAGCCTTAGAAATTAGAAAGTCGCTATTGCTTACTTCAACTATTGAAGATTTTATAACACGATTTCCAGGGTAAAACCCTCCGCATGGCTTGCGGATATTTAGCTACATACTAGCAGCAATGTTAACCTGAATCACTGTCCTTAGAATCTCTCCCTCGAGTGCCACTGTCCTTGGAAAGTTAAACGTAACTCTAAAATCCATGACAGCTAATGGAGTATTTTAGAGGAGACAGGAGAGTAAAGCCACTAACACATCGTTTAGAAACCAAGGCCAAGCTGCGACAGGCTGCTGTTTGGTTATACAGCTGCCCTGAATGTCGCGGCTATGCATTTTCACATCAGCAGAGGATCTAGTCCTGACCTTATATTTCAGAGTGCTGACCTCTATATGGAAACACTATATATAAATTTAGATATTGTAAATAAATATGGCATACAAATAATCCATACATCAATTTAAGGCATACATTTGTTTACTTCCTTCCCTTCCTCAAGAGCTGAATTTCTAGAGCTGTGGTTCAGAACTAATTCAATTAGTCTCATCTAAACCAGCCTGACCTTTCGAATTACTTTGTATACCAACAATTTCTGAAATAAAAGGAGCAGCACTGCAGCAAGATAAACTCAATAGATTTGCCCTTGAGCTCATTTCATTTTACTAGCCAAGAAACCTTTGCTTTTCTATTTGCTGAGATGTGGCTCCTGTACTCTGTGATATTTCACCAAGTATTTCAACATATTCTTTTAATTAATAATTCTGCACTTACATCTTTCAAGTCATGTAAAATTCCTGCTAATACATATTCCTGCATATAAATATCCAAAGTTTTTATTATGAAGAGTAGAAAACCAAAGGCATGAATTAACCCAAGCAGTACCTAAAACTGTTAAACTGTTTTTTTTATGTTCTGAATGTATATCCTGCAAGGAACTCTGCCTGAAACTACCACCTGCAAGAGAACAAGCAATTCCCCATATCATCAGTTCTGTTTTTTACTTGCTTATGAAGAGTCTAGCAGCCTCTTCTACAGCAGCTGGGCTTTAAGATGAACAAAGAGGATGGTTCCAACTAAGTGTAGAATGGCGAGCTGCTGCGGGTCAGAAGGCACAAACTATCTCTTTAAGCCACCACAACTTGCCTGCTTGTGGTTGTTCATTACCTGCAAACCGGTAAACCTTCAGCTGGCAAACGCTGATACAGAAATTACCTTGTTCCTGACCTAAACTTCCATAGAGTAAGAAGAAAAAGCTCTTAAACTCAGCAAACATGGAGGGGTGGACAGCCGTTTACGATATTCTTAGGCAATTCTCTAAAGACCATAGATACCAGGTGCTCTGTGCAATGACATCATTACAGCAAGTTTGAGGCAAGGTACTCCTGAATGGAAGTGTTCAAAGTCAGGTGGGACGGGGCTTTGAGCAACCTGATCTAGTGAAAGATGTCCCTGCCAATGGCAGGGAGGTGGACTAGATGATCTATAAAGGCCCCTTCCAACCTAAACTTTTCTGATTTTATGAATGGGAACAGTTTTATCTGCCTGCCCTACAGCTTCCCAGGACTGAGAACCAATACAGCCTTCTGCATCTCTCCTTCCTTCCAACAACCTGAAGGGAACAGCTACCAAAAAAGATAAGTAGTTGTCCAGGCAAAAACTACCAGTCATCTTCCCTCCTTCATTAGACCCTTTGGGCGCAGGCAATGCATCGCTTGCGCTGAAGCAGTGACATTTCAAAGGAGAAACGCTACAGGGAGACTCATCACAGTGAATTAGGTACAGTTTACCCTGGATGGGGAAGTGGACTAGTAGCCTCCCTGCTCAGTATTATGCTGGGAGGTTTTACCCTTGAAAACCCAGGCTTGAGCTGCTGCTCTTTTCTCATTGAAGTTTGTTTCAGACATCTTTCCAGCATGCACAGTAAATCTTTATACCCCTCAGATACTTTGAGATGTGCTTTGTGAACTTAAACATTAAAAAACCACCAACAACCTTCTGAATTTTAAGAACTACTGTATCAAGATATCTCCCTATTAAAACCAGGAGATATCTTGATAGGCAACTAGCAAATATTCTAAGACCCTGCATGGGAAACAGAAATATGTGAGTAAAATATTGGAGTTTCTCCTCTAAAACAAACTGATAAAAAGGGTCAATCATAATTACACAAGAGGGGATGGCAAAACTCAAAGGCTGGTCTATGGAGTGCCAGCATGTAAATGTGATACATGTATTAAATAATGCTGCTTGGTCAGACAGTGATGGAGCAGCACATGAGCCTAGGAAGGACAGAAACACCATGACAGAAGAGGAAGATGCCTACCTTGTAAAGGAGGACTGCTCACCCCCAAGCGTGAAATTAAGTGCTGGCTGGCAACAAGGCATTGGATTCTGCAATTTCTCAGACAGTATGGACACAAACTTCCCCTGGAGTATCTAAATACCCCGGTATTGGAAATGACCCACTGCTAAAATGTACAAGATAAAAAGAGGTTCTTCTGATCAGCTTTGAATGGAACTACCCTGACTTTTCAATCGCTTCATCTTTCTATTCTGCTCATTCCTTTTAGTTTCTTTAACATTTGCTTATTTGAAGGTTTTTTTTTCACCAGTTTAAGTGCTTTTGGCTTCAGATCAATATTCCAATCCTGTCACTACTGACCTCAAAAAATCACATTAATTTGATGTGAAATTTCACTCATGTGAAATAAGATCATACTGCAGAGATACACCCACCACTTTGCAATGAGGCTTTAGCTGACCTGAATAACAGCAGAAGAAAGAATCTATTTACCTCTAAGTTCTCCTCTAGTCTGAGAGAGATATGTTTTGAAAGGAATCCCGATAAATTTATGAATAGGATGGTGTGGAGCAGTTGTCAGTGATAGCAGGGATGAGATTTGATGACTCAGAAGCTGTCTTCTAGCCTTTTGGCACTGTGTACTCTTGGTTGTATGAACTAATTAATTAATTCTTTTATTTATTTACAAGTTCCTATTCCAGTAACCTAGCTCATCCTAACCTCTTTTTCCTTGACAAAATACAGCAAATGATACTTTATAACCACCTGCCCTAGCACAGACTTCCTCTCCCCTCTTCCTGTTAGCAACCATTCTTTATCCCTGCAATATGAGGTATCAATTTTGCAGAGCAAAAATCGCAAGCCTCCTGTTCTTCTGGGTGAAGCGAGAATCATGAAGCACTCTTAGTGAGGCAGACTCGTGCATGTGGTATTTTCAGTAGGTTCTCCGGATTTCAGAGTAAACAAGACTCCCCCATACAACACAGATAAGTAACGTGCCAAGTTATTTATTTGAGACGCTGGAAGAATGAAAAAGCAGTAGAAAGGACCATGCAACCTACTCAGAAAACTCCTCAACCACTTGAGAACGTCAGCTTGCCAGATACTAATTGAATCAAGAAGCATTATGGTTGCAGACAGATGTATGCTACAGAAGCAGCACTATTAGAGGTTATTCTCATGCTGTTTGCTGTTGTCCCTCTGCCAAAAGTTACAGTCTAGATTTTGGCAAGAAATCCTCCAAAGGAGCTCTTGCTAATCTGCAATGGGAAATAACAAGCAGGTTCTTGCAAACAGAGGCTGTGGAAAGATGAATTCTGTGTCTATTTGTGCTAAGCATCAACTGACTCCACAGCTTTGCTGGCAGAAGGGATCGCATAAATACCCCCTAACCCAGCCCACGCAAAGGGGTTTTGTCCTCATAACCTGTTAACTTCACCTGAAGTAGGTAAGTGAGTGCTTGGGTGATTCCTGCTGCTGGTTGTATGGGCGAGTGCTGGCTGGCAGGACAAGTGAACCCAGGTAGGGATAGTCACCTCACTCACCAAGTGGTGGATGGGTGTCCACCAGCAGGCTCCAGCCCACAACAGCTAGCTGGTGCCTGCTGAGATGACTCTGCCTGCAGCCCAGGTATTCAAATTCCTGCTAGCAGAGTGGCAAATGGTGGGACTGAGCTGCCAGGGCTGGCACTACCTATAGATTGCATAGCTACATGTTCAAGGCGTTTCTGTCCACCATAGACTTAACTTCTTAGTAACTTCTTTAACTTCCCTCTTAAAACCACTTCAGGGAAGTTAAACTCTCGAGACCAGCATTTCAGTGAGTGCTTTGTTACTGGACTCTCCTTTCAATGTGGCTTTTTCACAACGCATGAAATAAAATGACGGAAATTCAGCATAAGTAAGACAACTGCTGCCACAAAGGACGTAACTACACGCACACACACACCCCCTCCAATACAAATCTGGGTCTACTAAGGCAAAACAAAGCATCAGCATTATGGGAAGACAAGCTCCTGATAAAGAAGTGCCACCACGCAGTACCCAGCAGCTGCACTTCACAATTCTCATTTTAACCTAAGCAGAAAACAGTTTTGTGAACTCCACCAGAGGACTAGTCAGTCTGTAAACTAACCTGGGAAAGAAATCCTCTGCAAAAAGCCTTATTTTCAGCTGAATCAATTCCCACACCCAGTTTGTAGTGAGGCTGTGTACAGTACAAGCGTGAGGGTGTGGGCAGGAAAGAGCGAGCCGTGTACAGGGGAAAGTGGAAATGCTCTTTTCAGCAAGAACAATGATTTTTGCTGGATTAAGCCAGTCGCAGAGCTAGAGCTTTATTTATAGCACAGGATAACACAGAGGGTCCAACAGGAACTGGGATTTTATTGCAGTAGGTGTTCAGTCTTTCATCTAAAAAGATGACTATTACGCCTGGGACAATTCTGCTGCAGGTAAATAGAGAGCAACAAGAATCAGATGTGGTAGTGTGTCAGGGCATACCAGAGAATCTCTAGTTTTTCTTTCTACAGTACCAGTGCACATGTACATGAGTTTGTACCATGATTTTCTCCTTCCTCCAGTGAAAGCAACTGAAGGGGTTTCTGTTGTTTTAATTCTAATTTGATTTGGATGAGGGGATGGGGAGAGAAAAGCTTTCAGGCAGTGCTTTATGAGTTTTCTTTTTCAAAAAAGAATTTAATTCTGGTGTGGTGAGTGCAATTTCTCCCTTTTCTCTGAAAATACTGAGATCCATGCACTCCTTGTCTTTCAGAACCCACAGGTTCTTAAGTCTTCGCCTGGATACTGCACTAATCTACTAGATCTTTGACAATGGCTAGTTAGTACCTTCCCAGGGAAAAAAATACATCACCAATCTACAAGTGTTCTGCTACTGTTGCAAATTTTCTTTTCTACTGTACAAGTGAAATCTATTGTTCAATAAAGACTAAACATTAATATATTCTCATGGGATTATTTTATTTTTATTTTCCTCCGTTAAAGTCATAGAACTATCTCTATGGT
This sequence comes from Ibidorhyncha struthersii, assembly GCA_013398815.1. Taxonomy (NCBI): domain Eukaryota; kingdom Metazoa; phylum Chordata; class Aves; order Charadriiformes; family Charadriidae; genus Ibidorhyncha; species Ibidorhyncha struthersii. Next base: position 652,640 of record VZSZ01009856.1, read on the forward strand.
TAAAATTAGAAATAGATGTGAAATGGCTAGGATTCAACATTCATCACAGGCAGTCCTTTTCTATTAGCTACAAGCATCTTGGCAAACACATAATTTACCATCCAAGCATTTCAATCTTACACTGAAATGCTTTAAAGAAGATTGATAAACAGACTCGTGTATTACAACCTCTACACGTTTCAAACAATGTCCTACCATACCTCTTCATAACACAGATAACCTCTGCTTTGCTATAAAATAATACTTATCCTGGCTGTATGCCTGTTACTACCTATAGTAACAAAATTATACTCCTGAAACGGGTATTTTAGAGATGATGAGTACATGGTTTTCTAGTAAAAAAAAAAAGCTATTTCTCTCAAAACTTTTCTTTAAATAGCGGCTTAACTCTGGTGATCTCCTTTTAGTATTCTGGAAGCCAAACTAACATTCAAATAGCTGGGGGAAAAAGAAAGCTTTAGACCATAACTGTTGAACACAATCTACCAAAGATGCTCCATTACCTTTTGGTGGGGAATTTAGCACTGTTTAGTATCTGTCACTTTTGCAAAGAACTAATGGCTATGAAAGAATAAAGTACAACCAGAAGCATTACACAAAACTAAATCAGACAGTATGTACCTACACAACTACACATATCAAGATACGATTTCAATCTCAGTAAAAAAGGGTGCTTTATTTAAAGTTAATTTCAAAATGCATGCACTAGTTTAAAATGGCTCACTCTTGTCATATATGCACAGACAAATTTAGAGAAATCTTACTATTCTATGAAGTAAATTCATGACTGAGTCTGTCATGGTTTAGGCCGGACTGGCCACTGAAACGAACGACAGATGCTCCCCTCAAACCAGGACAGAGTCTAAGCTCTGAAAAAACAGGCCATCGTTTTTCCTTTTATCTGAGAACAGTAAGTAATTTTCTGAATAAGGATTTTTCTTTCCATGTTACTTGCATGCAACTTTTATCTAATGACTTATTACCATCAATGTAGCTCTAATTAAACATAGACAACTAAGACAGCTGTAGATTAGGGAAGCATCAATTTACTGTATTGCCGCTCAGGGATATCAGAAATTCTCATGTCCATAATGTTGCAGCTACGTCCTACACTGGACCACTCAATCACTCCCAGTGTTCTTCAGAACTCATTTAACAGACTAGCAAATTCTGGTATGACTAAGAAATCTTTCATATTATGGGCTCTCAGGCCACCATTAAAAGCTGGATGACAATCATATCCTAAATTGAAGCTAATAAGCTTTAACTGCACAGTTTGGTATTTAGTAAGTCTTAATTCCCACAACAAAAAATACTAGAAATAACATTTAAAAGTCTGTTTTTCAGTGGTGCGTTTCACGGCCCCATTTGTGATACTTCATTCTGTCTTGTCTGTGTTGTTTACATGTATCGAACTTTGAGGTGGATGGACGGCAACTCTCTACTCTGGCAGGGAGATCCTCCCAGCCACAGCCACTCTGCACCCTGCTTGAGAATCGGTGGGCACGCTGTGAAACACACCAGTGCCGCCTGTCCGCTCTATCACCAGCACTGGAGGTTTCAGATCTCTGTGCTGCCAGTTCAAGTTTTATAAACAAACCTTCTTGTCTTCCACCTCCAGTCCTCATATAAGAACAAATAGCTCATAAGCATTTTATTACAAATACATCTACCTCACTCATAGTTATTCACCCAGCTTCAGTGTTATACGTCTACCTGTAACCATAGAGTCAAAACTGAACCTGGATCTAGTTTTTCCCAAAATTGTTCAAATACAGCTTTGAGGGAGGCTGGTGAATAACAACACGCTGTTGTACACATTGCCTCTGCCAGAATACTGATCCTTGATAGGCTTGCTGAAGGAAACAAGAACAAAGAGAACAGGCTTGCTGAAGATAACGGGTTTGCAAAATTAATCCGGTTTTGCGAATGGAAAAAAAAAGAGAACCCTCAAAACAGTGGTCTAAGCTCAGTGTCCCTCCTATAAGACCAAAATCTCTTCTTCCTCAGACATCTTGACAACTAGCTGGAGCAAACTGATAGCCAGGGTTTAGAATAGGCGAGTTTTTCCTGGCATCCCAGAAACATGATCAGCCTCACCCCGTGTTCCGTATTCTTTTGGCAATAGGAGATTAGGCTGCCAAACACACAAACACCAAGCTGTGATTCAAGGTTTCAGGTTTGCAGACTACACAGGTGCATCACCTACTCACAAGGCTAAGATCTGTTTTATCATCACACTTTGTAATATTTAGGGATTTCCAATGGCCAAACAAGGCAGTGTTCCAGACTAATGCCATTTTGGAAGTGGGATCTAAATAGCTATTTCTCATTTAAGATTAAAAATAGTCAGAGGAAATTAGGTCCATAATTATAGTTCATAAAAACATATGCTTCTCATTCCAGTAAAATCTTTCAGCAACTTATCTGTTTCTGCACTGACCAGCTCACAAAGCATTCACTGATGCCCCATTCAGAAGGTTCCTCATTTCTATGCAAATACCTATACGACACTTAAAAGTTGCCACAAATCAGGTTCATTTTTCCAAGACAGTATCTGAAATCTGTAGCTAAAATATATCACTTGGAAAGCACTATCTTTGAAGTTACTAACTCCACCGAGAAGATGCAAGAAATCCATTCTTAAGATGCTTTTACTTGCAAAAAGCTCAGTAAGAACACTAGTAGCTCAATAAAAATCCCTGTATTACTCAGCCTCTTGGGGCTATCTATTTATCAATTTATTTTTACAACAGCAACCAGTATCATTTGTACCTGGATGCAAAAAGCAGCTCTTAAAAATGGATTACGGTTTTTAATAAATGGATTCTTTAGCACTGAGTAAGATTACTGCCTTGTGTTTATTTGATGCTTCTTTCTCTTCAGAAATTGGATATTGATGAGAATCTAGGTCACAAAGGTATTTGAATCTCTGTGCAAGATGAGGGTGAATGAAGAGAATGACAAGAGATATAAACACTTTGGAAGATAAGTACAGGTAGCATCTAATGCATCTTTTAAACAGTGTAAGCACCATCACATTTCCATTATTTTAATATGACCAAAGTGAAAGATAACAGCACAGTGATATGATCCTTTCATATAACCATGGTGATATGAGATAAAGACAGGAGCTATTTTTTAAATTTCCAGTATTATTATTCTTAACAGGCTCAAGAATAAATTTAAAGGGGGAGGGTGGGGTGTCAAAATTAGTGTTTAGCTTATTTTTCTATGTATGAAGACAGCATGCAAAAACTAATGCACAGGTACGAGGTTCAGATGCCACACGTTTTACTGGGATGTCTCTCCCCCATAGGATTTAAGGCACAAAATTATTACTGACTGTTGGCTACAGAAACCTTCTGGAACTTGATAGTACCAGTAATGAGCCAGACGATGCCATCAACACCACACGCCCCACAGGGATTTGTGATGTTCAGACAAACATTGCATCAAATCAAACCTTGGTGAAGGCGGCGATTTGGAAGGGTGACAGAACTACTTTAAGCAGATATTTCCAAGGAAGCAATGCTTTGGTTTTACAGCTAAGTGCGCCCAACAGATAGCTGCTGCAGAAAGGAGCAACCCTGCTGCTCCTTCTCTTCAGCTGTACTTGTCTGACTCTGCAGTAAGTCTATTCAAGGAGCTGAATCTACAAAACTTCTTTTATGAAAAGATGAAATCAAATTTTCTGCCAGTTTAGCTTCCTGTGAAAGCACATGGCCAAGGAGCCAGGTAGGAGGGCAGAGGAGAAAGCCCATCCCTTGCAGCAGTTGACCACCTATTAGACTAAGTTGTAACAGAGAAGCGCTCCCTGAAGTTTCTGTCCACAGCAGAGTTCCTTAACAGATTGAGCTGGGTGGAGGGGGATTTGGGGTTGAAAACAGTTAGCAACCCATTTATTTGTAATTCTGTGGATTTACATCTCGTAAAGAATCATGATACAGCATGGAGCAATTTTATAATAAAACTCACACATGGGATTTTACAAGGCACTTCAGTGATTTATGTTCAGCATTTTTACTGAATATCACACACCTAACCGATTTACTTTTGAAAAACTTGCCCTCTAGGATCCCTTGCAGCCCAGTCTCAAAGTTTTAAGACTTCTTCCATACATTCAAAAGCTAATTTTTTTTAAAAAAATCCACTTCTGTTCATGGTCAATAATATAACTTCCAGGCAGAAGTACTTTTTGTCATGGCTCAGAGGAATCCACGTCAAGTAGAATGAAGACAAAGGTAGAAAGCAGCATGTTGTCAAAGGATAGCATGGTCCAATTTATTACTGCAACTGAACCTCTGTGAATCTGTGGCCAGCGGAAGGGACATTTATTGTATTAGCTTGACTGTAGCAATGTACACAAGGGAAATGCCGTTGAATAGGTACCAGGAAAGGAGAAGTAAAGAAAAGGGAAAAGCTTTTCCTTTGCTCAACAGCAATATGCAACTCAGACAAAATGTTCATAAGCTAACATTTATTTTTTCTAGAAGGCAATTCCTAACTTCAGTTTCCTGATACCATGAAATTACCAAATGAAATTTTGAAAAACATTCTTCTGCTAGCTATTTGCATGCTTAACCAAATGGGCTGAGCAATGTGTCTTACCATACAAGTGTCCAGATCCTCCAAACGTTCTATCTCTGTCAACTCCTCAACCGTGATAATAGAGCGTTTAGTTGGTTTTTCTTCAGCTAACTCAATTTCCAGTGATTCCTGCTGTGGAAGTGGTTTGCCCCGTCTAGTTAAATGGTCAGCCTGGAGGCAAGGATAAAGACAGGAACACATCAATCAAACTGTTAAAAAGCCAAACCAAACCCAACCAGAAAGCTTACAGAACATAAGTGATCTCAGATCCTAGAAGGCCAATTACAAAAGCAAAGCCTAGTCGTGTGTGCTCATCTTCACATCGGATTTGTTTTGTTTTGGTTCTTCCCCCGCTGCCCTTTTTTTGGATGGAAAACCCCTTCCATCACACATTCTAAGAAGGAAGGGAGAAAGTCTAACAGAAAAAGAAAAAAAAAGGAAAAAGGTCAGATAAAAAACCATCCTACTTTTGACTTATTATGGAGCTTCCTCAGCATTTGTCCTGTCTTTATTATAAAGAAAATAAAGGAGTGGAAGAGAAGCTTTGTCCTGTACTATTTTTTTTTTTTAAAATTAAATAACACAAAGAGATGTGCAATTTCAGCTAATATAATTTTCATAATCATTAGATGGCCAAAATGTTATCATCTGCTATTCAAGAAACAGGACAGCTTTGTTAAATACCTCAGTTCTGTTTCACCGAAGGAATTAGGTAAGGTTTACCATAAAAAGAAAAAAATTTTGCCACTGATAGATCTATGTGATAAGATATATATTTTTTTTTAAGTATCAGAGAGGGAGAACTAACAATAATAAAATCCATTTTTAGACCTGCATAGCGAAAACTGTTACTAAGAACATGGAGAATGTTATATAAACCACCCTGGATTGTACTTGGAATGGAGTGGGTTCATGTTGTCAGGAAAATGATGAAATATTTTCTAGTTCTGTTGGTAACTAAAGAGAATATTAAATAACATCTGTAAAAAGCAAGTATTTGAAGATCAGCTGGCCCAAATCAGTTAGTCACAGAAGCTTTCAAAGAGGCAGCTAGGGAGAGCTGTAGTCCAACTTAAGCAGCACAACCACCAGCGGATTGTAGTTTTGTTAACCATCAGAAAGGGTAAACAGATGACCTGAGTCAATTACAGCTCACTTAGTCTAGTGTCTCAACAGGAAAGACAACCAGAGAGCTGTTATACATTTATCTTTAATGACACTAAAATGGCTAGAATAATAATTAATGCTAATCATCACCACATTAGGAAAACTCAGGTCTTGTCGAACAAGGTTTATTTTTCAAATTTGCCTCAAACACTACTGTGTCAATGCAGCACACACAGACATTTGTAGGTGGCTGAATTAGTAGTATGTGACACTCCAATTTAAGGAGCTGGCACAGAATTGTATCAGTGCATTTAATCTTTGCTGTATTAAAAACTAGCTGCCAGCTCTCAGATCGCAGCTGTCAGTTGAAGATTAACGCTGACAAATTAGACAGGAGTTCCTCTACCAGCATTTTTGAGAACTGTACTCTTCAATGTTTTCATCAGTGCTATAACTATCTGAAATAATCTGCAGCTAACAGAAGCATAGTACAGTTAAACCGTGAAAGGGACACGTTACTAATGTAGGCCAAAATGGACCACAAAGTAAATCAACTCAAATCAAATGTACAGACAATCATTCCCTAGGAACTAAGAGAACTGGCAATTAGCTATGGACACAATCCTAAAAAGCAGCAAGCGTCAAGTGTCCAGAAGCCATTACTGGGAGGGAGATCTAGCAAACCCAGTCCTGAAAATGAGCTACCACTGAAACTCTGGAAGGAAGGAGTTATCTCCTTGTCTATGTAAATACGAGGAGTAAAGAATATCAGCAGAAAAACAGTTTCATTACTATAAACAGTGTTGATTAAAACATTGGAATAGCCTGTCTGGTTCTGAGGACCATAATTTTCAAAGAGGCTTTTAAAACAGCTGGAGAAAGCGCAGAGGATTGTTACTGAAGTGACTCAAAGGCAGGAGAAAATGACTTACTGTGCAAGAGTCAGGTTATGTCCAAGTTGAGCAATACCACTGGACAGAGACAGCCCACTGCTCATGCCAGCTGAGCCTGCTCCAGGACAAACTGGAGCTAATAAATGTGGCCGCTCACAGAGCTACATAGCTCCTGAGACCAGCGGTTGTATCTTTACACAATGCTGCTCTGTATCATGAAGATACACCCTCAAATAACCCAGTCTTTTAATTTATTTAAAAAAAGAAAGGGGTGTGTGTGTGTGTGTGTGTGATTTGTTTTCTGTGTATGAGGACTTTCAGAGAGAGGAAATAAAGCTAAATATATATGGTTCCCTTATCTTGTGGGGAAAAACATCTGAACAAACTCAAGACTGCAAACCGAAGTCAGAGAAATTTCAAATAGAAATGAAGAGCAATTTCAATCAGGAGAATGACCACCCAATTGGCTTTTTGAAAAAAAAAAAACCCAGTACTGGATACTCCTTACAGAGAAAATTGCATTAGAAATTGCGTTAGAAGTCAAAATGGTTTTTTGTAGATATACAGTTGTTTATTTCTTTTACTCTTGATGAAGCAAGTACCTTTATAAAAAGTAACTGTACCTCCTGACAGCTCAGTACCTTCAAATAACAAACAGTGTTTCCTTTCCTACGTTTCTACTCCTTTCTCTTCAAACTTGATACCTACATTCTGAAGTAGCCTCAAGATGTATTCATTCAGGGAACTAGATCTCAGCAGTCTCTCTCTAAAGAATGAAATTTTACCTCTAATCTCCCAAGCAACCAACCCTTATCATCTCACCAGGACAAGTACTGGCACAGTTCTTAACTAATGACTCAATGTTGCATCCTGTGATGATATTTTTAGTTTTAGATCTGATAATAGTGTAAAAGATAACAAGACAAATACATAATGCAGCCTCTTCTGAGGTTGTATCCTCCTTAAAGCAAAGAGGCAAGAATCCCACGATCATATTTCAAATGATGTCACTGAGGCCAACGAAAAAAGACTGATTTCAAAATAGAGCTGTGCCAAGGAGAAACTGAACAAGGTATGAACATAACAGCATTGTTAAGATACCCGGCATATTCAGATATCAACCATGCAAATACTCACCAGTTTGTGATGGCAGTGGGAAAGTGCATCCAGGATTTCATCTACAACTCGGTCAGATAGGAAAGAAGCCACTGTCAGCTTTACTTCACTGTGTGAGAGTTAAAAACGAGACAGAGAAAACTTTAATTCACGCAGGAGGATTTTGTCTTTATTGCATGTTCAACAGTGCAATGATTATCCACAGTGCTGTCACTTTATTTGAAATAAAACATTAGAGGGTGTCAGGATACATGACTGCAGGTTTCAGAAATAAACCCATGAATCACACAATAAACACAAGAGCCTCTGTACCATATTTATCCTGCTTCTAACATTTTTCTAAGAGCTGAAATGAAAACATCTGGGTAAGAGAGCTGAATAGAAACCACATGTGAAACTCACTTCGCCACTAAGGTGGAGAAGCACGAATCTCAGATGAATGGGATTAGGACAGTGCTGCCTGTTTAACAGTAATATACTGAACAACTACAATCCACTCATTTTCTCAACTACTTTTTGTGTTTGTCTGCCAGCTGAAGGGCAGCTGTACAATGTTGCTTCTCCAGTCTTTGCCATCACAACTTTGCTCCTCTTTTTGCTCTAGGTAACTACTTTCTGTCTCAAGAACTTCCTGTGAGGCACTCCCATTACACAGATGTACGTGGAACACCAACACCCCCCTAACACTGACTTGAGGTTTCGCTGGTAACTTCTCAACAAGGAAATGCGTACCTTGACGTGCTCCCTTGGGGTCCCATCCTTGGCCACTGTACAAAAGGCTCAGGCTGTGGAGGGCAGCTGATTTCCAGCTGACAAGCACATATGCCTGAGCTACAGCCTGAAGCTCCATCTCTCCTGCCTCTGTGGTTTCAAGGCCAACTGCTTCAACTGACGCAGCGGCAAGGAACGTGATTTTGTTTCAATGTTTTTATGTGTGGACTGAGTTGCATTGGATTAACAAAGCCATTTCTGTCTGGGACTACCACTACTGCTGCAAAAGTCTGGGGGAAAAAAGGGTAAGAAACTCCTTGGAAAGGCAATGCAATTCATAGGGAGGTAGAACAGTGGCCAAGCCATCGTGGCTAAGAGAATGAGAGTGAATGGATCTCCCTCAGTTACCTACATATTAATTTCAAATAACATGAGGCAGGAAGGGTGACAGTTTGACACCCTCACCCCTCTGACAGTTGCAGCTTCTACAGGTGTAAGGGACACTATTATTGTCTCAGGGTCATGATTTGTTTGATAGGACTGAAGTGAAGAAAACTCACTCCCCTGAACCATTTTAAACACTGGCATGGCTGAAGTCTTTAACATCTTTTCCTGCACTCTGCAAAACTGATTTCTAAGTCTTAATGTTTTCTTCTTCTGCAAAGATATTAGTATCATAATGCAAAATGCCACATTTCTCCATCAAGCAGAAAGGATTCTTTAGCCAAACAATGGCAACAGCAAAGGTTTAAGTACACGTCAACCACATTATACTGCATAAATATATTCTCTGGTATGTATTTAATTTGAAAAAAAGATGCAGTAAAAGGTCGGGTAAAAGCCTTTTTTCCCCCCTGTTTAAAAAAAAAAAAAAGAGTGAACTAAGAGTTGTTTAGGGTTACTGTTTCTGCTCCAAGTTTGTGGTTTGAATATCCAAGTTTCCATTTTTTAAGTATGTCTGCTGTGCACAAATCCCACACAAATAAAAAGGTTTCATGTGATTGCTACAGCTACAGGACAAGACTAAATGCAGCAAAAGAGAAAGCATGGTTAACACGCAAAGCAAATAAGTGCCATTTCCTTCTATTACTGTAATTCAGTGTTACCTGAGAACATCAATAGGTTTAAAAAAATGTATCAGTCATGGTAATGTTATTTGTGTACCATATACCACAAGTCTTACTAAATAAAACAGAAACACATGTATTAATGGTCAAGTCAACAGTCCTGGAGATTCCAAATATTTGAATCTCCTGAACTACATTCACCAGACCTGTAGGACAATTTCCTGCTCTTTGAATGCCTTAATATGATTTCTTGTGAGTCACAAAAGCATTCCAAAAATCTTCTACTACACAAACACGCAACTCAAAATCCAAATTGTATCACTAATTTTGTTAGATTAGTCTTTTGAAGTACCTAATTTTATTGAGGATATCAATTCCAGATTGCTCCAAGAGGACATTTTTCACAAAAGTGCGTGGGATGGAAATCTTCTCAGTGCTAGCCTCGATCAGGTCTTCACGGATGCGAGCTTTCTTCATTACATTTGGGCAAAGGTTTTCCGCTGCATCCACCATAGCCTCAAGGAGCGTCTGCAGTATAGTAAGCGAAAGCTAACATCAGTTGTTGAGATGTTCATTAGCTGAAAGATTACAGCATTATTCTGGTGCATAGCACTATGACACTTTTAGACCTGTAATTCTTGCAAGTTTTCTTCCTATTTTCCAATCCATTTTGCAATCCAGCTGCAATATAAAAGGCATTTTACAAAATAAAGCTAAGGAGGAACAACATACTTGTTTGGAAAATGATCCACAACTGTACTTGTTTGCCTTTTCAAATATGAAACATTTACATCTCTGTGTTTAACTGTCAGAACAATACGCTAGCTTCCCTCGTGCACCCACCACTGCTAAGTCTGCAGCTGCCTTCGCTCTAAACTATGCCCTGAACCAGCAATTTTCATCAATGCTCCAGACCTGCCAATTTGTAAGAGGCATCACTATATGAAGAAAGGAGACTCATGAGAACTTGGCATGCTTTACAGGACTGGAATATACTAACCAAATATTAAGAAGCTACAAGTATGATTTGCAGTGGGCATACAAACCTTCAATATATGGATCTCATTTACATACATGGAAGTCCATGGTGGACTTTAGCTGCAGTCAACAATTTTTATTCTTTTTTTAATGGCTGATCAAACCCCCAAACCAGGACAGATGAAATCCATACACTCTTCAGAAACAGGACCATGTAACTCCCCAATCCCCTCAACTTTTTTTCTTAAGATAAGGTCTCCCCTGCTGATGGTATAAAGTCAAGTTATTCCCTCTTAGACTTTCTCTTAGAAAAATCATATATACCTTAATGCTATGAAGTTATGTTATGAAGCCCCTTTCAAGTGCATTAGATTTATCTCCTATCTGTGCCTGTGAGAAAAGGTAATTCTGGTTTAAATCCTGTTTTATCACCTACTGGCTTCTTTTCCAAACCCCAGCTCCGACTAGAAGGCTAAAGAGCCCTCACTACAGGTGCAGGTGAGAGCTCACAGTCCCTGATGTAATCATCCATATGTGAACTTATTTCACAAAAAGTGCAGGAAAGATCTAATGTACACACACAGGGACCAGGATGAGACATAGAAATGCTACCAGTGCCCTATATCAATGAAACATCTTTCCTCTAATTGCTTTCAATTTTTGTGTTCAAAGAGGTTACGTAGGATGACAGAAAGTACAAAACAATCAGCTGGTCATGTGAAAAACTAAATTTTAAATTCATACTGTTTTATCTACATGCTGATATATACCCTGTGTACATTAAAACAGATTTATTTATAAACACAAAGCGTCATTTTCTGACAAGACTGGAACTTGTTGTTTGTTCAAATTCTCTCCACCTTACTCCGTCACCAGTCCCAGCAACGCAGGAAATCTGTTTTAGGTATTTTCAGAAGGCTGTTCAACCACCAACTGATCGAATTCCCATCAAATTACTTGTTTCAGAGATTGCAAGAGGTCAATGCTCATCAGCGTGGGATTTGAAAACAAACTCTCTACATCCACTCCCAGCTTTAAGTGCTACTTAGAAAAGAGCTTTTTTCTCTTTGCATAGCCCTACCATAACTGGCAATTTTCATATGCAGATACTGAGTAAGAAACAAACCCACCATTACTCCATAATAATTTTAATGATTCAAAGCAGCATCCTTCAGTCTGTAGCTCTTAATTGACTGATTTTTAAGTGTCGATTCACGAGGACAACACAGCAGCAATGAAGCAGCCACCGCACACATGGAAGTCTGATCTTTACGATATTTGATTTACAGGTATAAGGGACAACTGCCATTATAGCTAATATGGTGCTGTTTCCGTGTTTCCAAGCTCTCTGCACTGTAAGGACTCCTCCTGCGCTCCCTCCTTCAATCCCCAAGCAGGTTCTGAGGCTGTAACACTAATGAAGAGCCTTTCAAGCCCATGTGGGCATATCCATGTGGAGAATGAAGAACTTCAATGCTAGAGAAAACTGAGCCAGGTAAACTACTAATGAGAATTTGACACATGCATTTTTCCCCATGGCATTTATTCACTGGTGCAACTGTGTAGTCTACCTTGAAAAATCACACTCAGCCTCCCAAGAATTACCAATGGCTCTCAGTCATAAAAGTTATAAAGACTTGCTGTGTTGAATTACAATTGCAGTCTAAGCATGGCCTTGCAAAATGGATCATGTGAAGAAATGCTGCATGAAGGTGTCAGTGGGAAGTAGGAGGAAAGACTAAAGACCTTACCTGAAAATTTCAAAATTAATTTTTACTCAAAATACTCAGAGAATGTGCGATTTAAAAGTTAAATAGAGTTTGGATCTCTTCTTTAAGTGCCCAACTGAACGTAAGCTCTTCAGTGGTGGATTTCAACCGTTGATTTCACATGACTTTCCCCGCCCCCTACTTCCACCCCAAAACCTTTCAGTGATGGAAACTCACAGCTACCAACATTGACTGTGGAGGGGGCAAACATTTCAGTCACAAGGCCAAAACTGCCAGTCAGCAGGCATGCAGAAAGAAGAGAAGGAAGTCCTGCCAACAATTAATGACTCTTAACATTCAGGAGAAAGGTACAGTGAGTAAAAGGACTGGAGGATGATGATATCTAAAGGAAAAATGGAACAGGTGATGGAGCAAACAAACCCTTTGCACTAGGACAGAATTTAGGAGGAATAGTTCACACACTCCTGTTCTTGCAAAACAATCTTCTCTTGCCTAAGTAAGCACCATTTGTCTTCCCTATGATTTTCCCTTGGGCCTTTGCCAACCAAAGAACATCTCTCGATTCTATGTGTCCACAGTGACACCAGCAGGAGAAGAGAAATGCAAGGGCCTTGCTATAATTTCTCCTTTGGCCAACTCAACTCACTCCAGAATGTTGCTTTTCCTTATTCTAACTTCTTCCTTCTCCCCACCTTCTTTGAGGTTAAAAAAAAAAAAAAAATCTCTTATTTGCCTGAAGAGTGTTCATTGACTTTACCCATTTTCCAAAGACTTCTTTCTGGTTGCTATGGAAGCTAAAAAAAATCAAAACTCCACTTACAGCACTCAGAATGTTTTTCCCCCAACAATTACAAAAAGAACTGTACTTATGTGAGCTCCCTTATCTATCTTCAGAAATAAACTGCATATGATGTTTTGAATTGACCTAAACAACTGGAAAAAACCCAATCCTAATCCATGTTCAACGTTTTCTCCTTCACGCAAAGTACATCAGCATAGAACTTAAAGAAAAACCTTTCAGCCTTGAGTGTAAAATTAATAAAAATGAGTGTTACAATATACAAAGTGCATTATGACTTTATAGTTTCTTGTAAGGCACTTTAAATTTAACACAGCACAAATCAAAAGTAGATGTAAAAGTTAGAATGGTTGAGCTAAAGTGCCTTTTGCTGTAAATGTGTAAAAGCATAAATGGAAGAACCATTAACTAAATCTTATGCCAGGAACTATAAATAACATTCCAAATGCTGAAGAGGCTTTTTTTTCCCCTTCCATAAGACTCTGCAAAATGCACAGGAATTAAATTTAAGTGCATGAGCCCTGCATGAAGGGCTGACCCAACTATTCCCATCCCAATAATAGCACAGAAGCTCCCCTGGGAGGAATCTTGTGGATAAATCACATTTCTGCAGAAATTAAAAAAGTGATAAAGAATCTTCACCTTATTTCATATAATGGGAAAAGGGAGGAAAATATTAAAAATTCAGCACCATTTTCCTTCTCAATAACTTTTTAATTTTGAAAAACTAATTAGCAATTTTTTCCACTATGAGCGTGGTGAGGTACTGGAACAAATCACCCAGGGAAGTTATGGATGGGCCACCACTGGAAGTGTTCAAGGCCAGGCTGAATGGGGCTTTGAGCAACCTGGTCTAGTGGGAGGTGTCCCTGCCCATGGCAGGGGTGTTGGAACTAGTTGATTTTTAAGGTTCCTTCCAACCTAAACCATTCTATGATCCTATGATTCTAATGCGGTATTGTTATTGTTCTCCATTATATTCCCACTGACTGAAGCATTTTCATGTTGTTTCAACTGTAATTTCAACCTTCACTTTCAGATTCTTCCATAAGTTTAAATAAAGCAAACACAGGGAAGGTAGCTTAGTCATAAACTTAAGCTGATCTGAATTGCCTAGAACCATATTCTTAAATTCATAAGCTTCCACACAGATCCCAACAGTTGCTGAAGTTTCCCCACTTAGACTTCTTCCTGGACTGATACCTTTGCACATGGTGTATGGATGACTTTTCCTTGCTTATTATACAGTAAGATCTAACATAACTGAAGGTAGAAATTTCTGAGCAACAGCTGGCTGGACACACAGGTGAGAATATTTACAGATCAATGACATCTATTTCAAGAACTGAGGTTGGACAGACAACTTGTGAAAAGATTTCCTGTAAAGCTGCCTGTACTAATTCTTGGGGCACTCTCAATACAACTTATCCAAACCAAACAGTTAAAGTGGATGTTCTGCACCACGTTCAAGTGGTCACTGGGAAAAAAAATATCTACAATGGAGTCTACAGAAAAGCAGCGTTCACTCCAGTGGGCTACCTTAACTAATGAGTACTTTTCTCCAGGGCATGATACTTTTTGGGTGCTTGAGAGATGCCTTTATTAAGGGCCTAAGGAGCAACTGTTAAGTCCTCCCCTTCCAGAAGATGAAATAAGATGATAATAAACGATATATGCTCCTTCTGCCCACTGCAAACACTAAAGCAATTTTTTTCACTCCAACCTGGCAAGTACCTAGATAATAAGGTACAAAGTTATAAGAAACTAGTAATGAAAAGACAGCTTGTGTACAAATATACTGAGAAGCAAATAAATAAATAATTGCATTTAGCAACAGAAGATCTCAGATTTACTAATTTCTGCATGTGAGAGATGGTAACACATCTATCAACAGACCTTAAGTTGCTCATCCACAACCCTTGTGACTTCTCCAGCCATGGATTCAAGTGTCTCTTGGATTGGATTGGAGAGTGAACCATTCGCTCCTGCCCAGGAAGCTCCACCAAGGTGATACAGATTTGGTAAGAGCTGTAAGACAGAAAGAATATCTTCGGAAAGCAGGCTCATCACTACCTGTCTTCAAATCCAGAAAAACAGGAGGAAATCTCTCTGCTAAATCAAAGTCTTAATAAATTAGAATTATTTTGTCACTTTAAATACTATGTACAGCTGATCATCTGAAGAAAATGCTCTTGTTATTTTTAATCCCCCAAAAAAGAAAAGCTGCAAGCACACACTGAGCTGCTCTCAGTATTACCAGTATGCTGGGAAAGGCTTACTGTTTTGGAGTTCTTAGCATCCCGCATAAGCCGTTCTGCAGATTTGACATCTTCCTGTACAGCATCCACACCACAGTTTCTTAAAGAGTTGAGATGATCCTGCACTTTTACACATATCCTGTCAATCATCTACTTGAACAAAAGAAATAGTAAAGATAAAACATCAGAATGTTGGTCAAACGCAAACTGAATTCAGTCCAGGTAGCAAATCAATAGTAGCGTGATGAGATTCATAGTAACAATATAACAACCCGGAAATGCATGATCAGAGCTTGGAGATAGGTATCAATGCTACCAAAGGAAAGCATTATATCTCATAAAGACACACCTAAACATTGGAAAAATAAATAAAACTTTACCACTAAAAAAATAAATGCTTTGGAATATTTCCCCCACAGTTACCCTCCAGGATAAGTGCAAATAACCAACAAATTATCCAGTTCAAGTGTTGTTCTGTTTTTTTGAGCAAGTTTAATGCTGAAAACATTGTCAATATATCTAACACTTACCTCCGAAGATTCCTGAATTGTTAAGAAGTTCAGGCAGTAAAAGAAAGCTCTGTGACTATCCATTCAACAAACACTGACAGAGATTTCTCCTGTCTAAGCAAAATGCAATTGCACAGGCTTTTGAGGTATTCTTTCAAAATGTAAATATTCCTACTTGCAAGGGAACTGTAACTACCAAAGCAGAAGTTTCCATCAGACCTTTCACAGCGGGATAAATTTAACTTAATCTGTATCTGTAATATGACTCATTCAACATGCTGCAAATACAGGGCAGGTGGTATATCTGTGTCCTTACAAGACAAACCAATATGAATGCCTGACATATCATCAGTTTTGATTAAGATATACAGAGCAGGAAGATATAATAGTTGAAAGTC
This sequence comes from Ibidorhyncha struthersii, assembly GCA_013398815.1. NCBI lineage: Eukaryota > Metazoa > Chordata > Aves > Charadriiformes > Charadriidae > Ibidorhyncha > Ibidorhyncha struthersii. Next base: position 668,796 of record VZSZ01009856.1, read on the forward strand.
TTTATCAGCCCACATAGCATTCATTAGAACTGGCTATTTGACATTTTGAAGCAACATCTGAGCGCACATATCATCATATAGAGTCTACAGTTCTAGCATCTTATATCATTAGCAACAAGAACTGAAATAATTTCACAGCATGCTCCTTTTCTGCTCTGCATGACTCTTCCCCTTCAAAGGGTTTTGGGTGTTTTTTTTTTGTATAAGTACAAAAAGCTAATTAATTATTAGACAGTGGAAAGTCTCGTTGGGACATCTGGACTAAAAAAAAAAATACGCTCTGGGAATAATAATGCAATTCTACCATACTAACTAGAGAGCCTTTTCTAGCTCTCTTTTAAAATTGTTTTTAAAAATCCATCTTTATTGTACATAATTTAATATAGAAATGAATAATTTTACTCTACTTTCAAAATAACAATAAATTACATTTACTGAAACCTGATCTGTGTGTGGTTGTTGGAGCAAAACACAACTAAAATCACCAAGCTATAAAAAAAGATCTAAACTTAATTCATATGGAGATTATTAACTCGGGGAAAAAAAGTGGCATTGGAACAGATAAATTACTAAACTAAAATAAAGTGATGCTGCTTTTGCAGTTCTTAGGGCCAGGACATCTCCACGTACCATTTTCTCTTTTGAGGTTAGAGTATAATTTCAGGTTCTAGTAATAAAACACTGTCCCATTAAATTTTAATAACACAGGTAGAAAAAGGCCACTTCCAATTAAGTTTCACCAAAAAAAAAAAAAGTGCAGAAAACAGATTCATT